>JANCMC010049538.1:0-159418 GCA_024363005.1 Charaxes varanes | reverse complement strand
ATACTTTCTACGTGTTAGTATTTGTCAGCTCTTTGGGATATGTACCACTCTTTCTGTCTGAATTCTTTTATGTCTGAGTAAAGTATTCTATTCTATTCTACTCTATTCTATTCTCTTCGAATGAAGGGCTCCTCCAGTTTTTCCATTTATCTCTTTATCGCTAGCTAAAGATAAGTCTCATTAAAAGGGCTTTGTTTATAAACCGTAGTGAGGTAACTTTAGTAGACATAAATAACGGCATCTCTCTCGGCAATCTCCGCCCAAACAGACCCAGGGTCGCATCGAATAAACAGTTTAAATCTTTCTTTTATCTCGAAGACGACATATTGATTAAGGGTTCTACCGGAGCGTGATAACTTTATTATTTCCGAGCCAACTGGACCCGGCGCGGTATCCGTTGCTCGTGTTAAGGCTTCTTCACATGGTCATTTTTTTTTCTTTAAAAAAAATAATATTAGCAAAATTTTAACTATGTCTAATATTCCTAACTTCAATCCTACTAAGCTTAAATTACAATGTGTGAGGAGTGGGTGCGACATTACCCCAGAGCATCGGGGTTTGAACCGGATTCCCAGCGGTTTTCAGTTCATTCCTTCTACGGTGTATATGTAATGTGTAATAGAATTTAAATGCAAAATAAAAAGTTGTTGTGTTCCATTCGTTCCCGCCTGGATGATTTGGGCAGTTTTGCATTTTTTTTTTATTAAAAAAAAATATTAGAAATACTTTTCAGGTAAGTCTAATATTCCCTTTTCCCCTTTTACTAAGCTTAGATTAAAAACTTGTATTAGGAGTGGGTGCCACAACCCTTGTGGATTTCAGCCCGTAGCTTATACCGTTGAGCTATTGAGGCTCTAAATTCTTAATAAACAGTTAAATTAATGTTAATGAAATTTTGTGTGTGAGTTTCATTGGATTCCTGTATGCTTTAGACCCACATTTGAAAAACTGGGCTCAGTTATATAACCTCGAATTCTTTTGTGCACATTCTATCTTTTACCATTGTCCTCCTAAGTTCTACCTTCGAAAAGAGAATCAAATTAAATCAAAATCAAATTTTTTTTAGTCGAATAAACTTTTACGAGCTCTTTTAAATACCTCTATATTGCCAACAATTCATTCTTATATTTAAATATAGTAATAATTATATTTGACACCATGTTGAAACTCCTTAAATCAAAAATTACTCGCACATGACCGCCCTTTCAGTTCAAATGAGAAAATATGGACGAATTCACTGGAACATAGCAAATGATAAATGAATTCAATGAACATTATTAAGAAAATGGCTCGAATTTATAACAATTTGCGCAACATCAAATCGACGTTAATTGAATAATAGATAGAAATTTATAATGTTTATATGTGTAATTATTTTGTACGTCTATGAGTCACCGAACTCCCTCATAACCGGCTGAAAGTTTTTTGTTATATTTAATTATCTTTCAATAAACATACAAAAGAAGTTCCTCAACCGTCCTTATGTATGGTTAAGGAACTTCTTTCGTGTTGTAAGGCTCAAGTTGAATTTTTTTTAGGGTTCCGTAGGCCCGCAAGGAACCCTTACAGTTTCGAATATCTATCCATACGTCCGTCTGTCCGTCCGCAAGGATTTCCAAACTATTAGCTGTTAAGACTTGAATTCTTCTACATCCATTCCATATCTTCCCCATGTCTTAGTTAGTCCTATCAGACTAACTAAGGTTCCTACCTCACCGAGACGCCATGGCGACGTCCTCGTCTACGTAGGCATGGATATCTGCGGTTGCCAAATGCGTAGCCAGTAATAACCGTGGCTACGCTTCTAATTTGGCGACGTCAGACGTCGCCAAACCGGCCCAAGTGAGTTACCTGTCCTAAATTTTAATGTGAATTGTTTGATACGTAACCAGCGACGTCGCTATGGCGTCTCGGTGAGATAGGGCTCTTAAAGCTATTATTTTGAGTGAAATCGGACAACACCGTTTGAAGTTAATTAACAATTACCTTTAACGGGTATCAGATACGGAACCCATTTATATAAGCGTGTCTTACGCGCTTTTTTCAACTCTTTATTCATATTTTTTATCTTAAATTTCATTATTTAATTTGCTTATATTTAAATTTTCTACCCTTCAATTGTTTATTTCTATTTTGCCTTTTTATTTAATTTTCTCGTTGCCTTAATACTTTTAATTAACTCATTTCTCTAACTTGAGACTACAGTTTCAATTTTCCAGCATCCATTATTTGTGCAATCTGCAATTCAAACGTTCCATTATCAACACAAGGCCCTCGTTATTGTGATTCATTTCGTTGAAGGAAATTGTGGGAAGGAAGCAGTTGTTGCAATCGAAATGAAATGCATAATTTTCCGATGCCAAGGATCAGGTGGCACTGGTTTTATGGCTTACTCTTTGCATATTTAACTTTCCTTTACAATGTCTGTATTTTGTTTGAACATATAGTATTATTGGAATTGTTATTTAATATTTAAAGATACAGACTCGTTGTGAAACAGATATCATTTTAATAATTAAGTGTCTTTTATTAATATTATTTTAAACTATTTCTCTTTGTCTATGCATATATTTTCCTTGTAGTACTACGGAACCCTTATAAGCCGGCCCTTATAAGGTGGCGGCAATGCTGTCACGTCAAGTTGTCACGTTTCGTTTGGTTTGTGAGACTTCCCGGTGGCCTAACCTCGTGATTAAAGGTTAGTCCCGTATCTGCTTGCGCCTCCTTGTCGTGCAGATGTCCTTGGGCGTCAATAGGCACTTTGCTGCCTGTTACCCATCCGTTTGCTCCTTGCAACATAAAGAAAAGACAAACTTAATCTTTATTGTCAAGATAAAATAATAAAACGCATTTCTAAGAGCAAAAACTAACCGAGGGACAATAAGCTACTCCTTTATTATTCGATGGTGGAAAATAAATAAAAATAATGGTCCTTTTGCGCCAACGCTACTCACTTTTTATCATAGAGCTTATTTTAAGAAAGCTATTTTGAAATGAAAAAAGCTCGTCTCGAGTTCTATTTTAATATTGTTGAGGTAGATGTTCGCATACAATTTTTCCATTTCTTTTTAAATTTTATATGCTTGAAAGAAGAAAGTAAGAAATCAGTATTTACCGACCGCTTTTAAAGAATAGGTTGTTATACTGGAGCAAGATATAGCCCAAAGTGTATGTACATTTTTGTCCTTAAAATCGACAAAGTACTAAAAAACTTTGTACGCTTATGCAAAATCTCCGGCCACACTAAATGATCATTCAATTGAATCTATATCTGGAACCAATGTAACAGCTAGGATATCCATAAAAAATGCATCGCAACGCTAGTAAGCGTCGACCCAGAAGTTTTGGAGGCTACCCGCAAAAATTACACAAACTGACTGCCAGACTAGTTGGCAGTGAAGTAGAGTGTTAGTGATTACTATAAAGAGCGCGCTCTTAAACCTACACCTGGGTCACAATTCCCGGGCAATGCTATGGTTCCTTCTTCTGCAACGCGATGGACCCGGCACTCGCACGGTGAATGCATGGAATGCTAAGAAATTCGTCTCTCTCATTAGCATTTATGCACTTTACTGGTATATGTTTAGAGGTAATAAATAGAGATAATAGCTTTAAAATTAAGCTATTTAACGTGATTTATAAGGAGGAACAGCTTGTACAATGCAATATTGGCATTTCCAAGCCCAACAATGAAGCTAACAAGCGATCGATCATGTCTCATTAGTGTCACCGCCACATTACGCCCCTTCAATAACATCGAACTAGTATAATTCACAAATCCTGGGAATTATATAATTTATAAATATATTAAAATGTGAACCGAAAACTTAAGGTACCATTTTAGGAAAATTGCGCGAACGGAGCAGTATGAAATTTGGCACAATTGTAGTTCATATAGAGGAAGGTATGGGAATGTTAATTTTTTTTTATAATACCCTATATTACTATATTAAATTATTAAAATAATAATACATTCAACGCCAAACGATTTACACCATTTATTTTTATTTATTCGTTTATTAAGGTACAACAACAGTACAAATATTAAGCTTTTACAGAGATATAATTAGATAATATATATATATATATATTTGGGGATATAAGCAAGCGCTATCTGCCTTATATATTTAGATAACGGCCTCATATATTTGACTGGCCTGTTGGCGCAGTGGTCAGTGACCCTGCCTTCCACTCCGGGGGTCGTGGCTTCGATTCCCACCTTGAGTCTGGGTGTATTATCTATATGTATGTATTTATATATTTCTAAAGAAAAACAAATTGTGTATAAGAGGCGTCTGTTACCTATAACACAGACATTAAGTTGTCTACCTTAGGGACAGAAGTCCGTGTGTCATATAGTCCTGTATATATTTTATATTTAATGATGTATCGTATTAAAAAGGTGTTGATTGAGTGAGGTGACTAAACCGATTTAATATCTATTCTATCACGTGATCATCCAAATTCTTATGAATTCATTGTTTTATTTGAGAAACAAACTTACTCCTCCGCATACTGCGCAGCACCGAAATCGGAATTCCCCGTTAGATACCGATAAAACGTAGGACAAGTTTAAAAATATTTATGTTATAGCACTTACAAGTAGGTATAATACCCAAAAATAATCGATATTTATATTTTATGTATATAAAAGTGAAGGTTCACCTAACAGGAAATTTCGAAAGCCGCGGTACACACAAAGATGAAATTTGGCAAGGAGGGTAGTTTATAGCTAGTAGATATTCGCTAAGAATAGATTTTTCGTTAAGGCCATATTAAGGGGGCATCAGCAAATATAATTTTGCGCGGACGAAGTTGTGGGAAACGTCTAGTCTATATATGTAAAAACGAAAGGCCATCTATCACGAAATCTCGAAAACCGCGGTGGGTACGAAGACAAAATTTAGCAAGGAGGTACTTTATACATAGTTAGCAGACATTCGCTAAGAATGGATTTTTTGATAGGGTGATATTAAAGACGTCTAAGGGCTCTCGCAAGTTTACGCAGACGAAATCGCGGGAAACAGAGAGATAGCTAGCTTGCAGGTGACCAATTTTTAAAGCAAACAAGTGTGCTTGTTAATCACACTCGTTTCGTAAAATCCAATACCGCATCTGCCTGCCCTCTGGCAGTGTACATTTCCAGCCAGAGGTAGGTGAACTACCTTCCCTTTTACACCTTCTCATATAACATATATTTATAAATTGATGCTATACTGACCGGCTTGAATTTTTTTGCATATCATTTGTACTGGATGATATAAAGAGAATAGCGAGAGGTGACTGGACGAGATTGACAAGGAATATTGGAGATTGGCAGAAGCAAGGAGAGGCCTATGCCTAGCAGTGGGTTATCCCGGGGTGATATTGTCTTTCTCGAAAAATGCAATCATCTATTCTAACCTCCTCGCCACTCTCATAAGCACTAGCAAGCTACTTTTTTAAGTGTTTGAGGTAACATTATTTTTTATGTTACACGGGAAAACGTGCAAGCGATTCACCTAAGTGACTACCGACCCCCATGGACATCTGTAGGACCAGGAGGCTAGCAGATGCGCTGCTAGCCCTTAATGACGAGTTTAGGCCACCGGGGAGTCTCACAAACCGAACGAAACGCGACAACAACACCATCACTAGACGTGACAGCGGGGTGGTCTTACCTCTAGAATGTTCTGCGCTGGATTTACTGAAGGCAAGAAGGATGCTTGTCAGGTATGAATATATAGTAGGTTTTTTTAATACTCCTTTTTCAACTCTTCATTAAGAATAGGCATGATATTAGCCCAGTGTGTTTCCAACCCACAGCTTAACTGATTTCAGCGTGCTCTACTGTTGTTATGCACTGCTTCTTTATGTTAGAAAAGTATAGTATTGTGCATTTTTTAAAGGTGATTAGCATTACTTTTGAGGGTATGTATAATATTCCCGTTTCCCCTCATCATCATCATTTTCAGTTCTCCCCTCCTACTAACCTTAAATTAAATGCTCGTGCTATGAGTGGTAGCTATAATACCCCAGCGGCGTCAGAATTTGAACTAGGTAACCTTGCAGATTTCTGTCCTTCTCTTGTACCGTAGAGCTATTAAGGCTCTGATTGAGATTGGCTTTAATTGAGGTGATAGTGGTTTAGCATTCGGAGTTTAGTTTCGGCGTTTAATTAGAGGTAGTGCAACGCTTGCAGTTTTGGTCTGCAGTCGAATTGGGACGGCGCGTTCGGTTACTAATACTTCTTTCTCATATAAAATCGGCGTGAAGTGGCGGCAATGCTGTCACGTCAAGTGATGGTATTGTTGTCGCGTTTCGTTCGATTTCTGAGAATTCGCGATGGTTTAACCCCTTTTTAAAGGTCAGTAACACATCTGCGAGCCTTCCAGTGGTGCAGATGTCCATGGGCGTCGGCGTCGTCACTTTGGCGATGAACCGTCTGCTCGTTTGTCTCTTGTAATATAAAATAAACTCGGTTTATAATATGTATTTTCTTCACAGTTATACCAAATAATTTATTCTTTCCATTTCATAATATGATCAGTAGCTATTCTTATTTTTAGGGTGACTCTGGAGGGCCCGCTGTCGCATATGACCGACTTTTGGGCATGGTGTCCTTCGGCTATGGTTGCGCAACTCCAGGATCCTTTGGAGTGTACAGCAAAGTGGCCAAAGTGAGGTCGTGGATTGAAGAAGTCACGCATCTGTCCTTAGACTAAACTGGAACATAAAAATTAAATTATTTTCATATGCTGCTGGTTTTTGTTCTTGATTTTGAACCTAAAATATTGTCAACAATACATTGATACTATCAGCAGTAAACTAATTTCATACAAATGTAAGAATTTGTAGAAAATGTTTGAAATAGGTTAAATATACTGATAGTTGGATAAAGACGATTTTAGAGACTGGAATGTTTTAATGGATTGAAATATAACGTGTGAGGTAACATGATAGTACTTTAAATAAATAGACCAAAAAGGCATTAAATTTTTTAAAGGCCTTAACACAACTTTTACAACTCTAAAAAGTGCAAGAGTGGACTGATTTTCTGTTGTGGCTCAACGCATGACGCGTTTCAAAACTGAAACATCATAGTAAAGCTTTAAATTTTATTAATGACTAGCTATTTTTCGCGACTTTGTCCCCGTAAAATTGCGCGAGCCATAAGACCTTTAATCTGGCCCTATCGAAAAAATCTGTTAAGACTTACTTTTCTCAGTAATGCGTAGAAGTATAAAGTTGAAATTCACACTCCGTATTAGGGTCTGCTGCTTTGAAAAAAATGTGTCTCTAAATATAGGTAATTATAAGATATGGGCGCTTACTTTTTTCAATTCCTTTTCCATACATTGGCATAGAGCATGCAGAATTATGAAATTTGGAAAAAAGCTATATGTTGTTGCACAAGTAAAGGGAAAAATCGGAAATCAAAAAATTGTTTGTTTATTTATTACTTCTAAATACAGTCGGGTGCAAAGAAATCGTACACTAAAACATGTTTTTAATATTTTTTTTTATTTTTTACAATAGACATATATTTTTAAATATATGGTTAAAGGTTATTTCAATACCTATCCATAAAATGATCTTCAATCATTTCTTTAAAAAGAAATGTATTTTTCTTTAATAGAAAAAATTAAAAATACTTTACAAAAAAATGTTCTCATATTCAATTGCATTGCACCCGAGTGTATTTTACAAGGTTATTTTAATTAGTAAATACGGAACCCTCAGCGCGCGAGTCTGACTCACACTTGGGCAAGTTTTTTTCAGAGTGGTTACTGAACTCTATAATATGCACTTATGTGAGTAATACGATGCTTTTATACGGTTTATTAGGGTGTATCGTAGTTATAAGCGATAATTTTGTTTATAGTAGACTGAGAGAGAGACTGCTTATAGACATTGGTTCTTTTTAATCACAATTATATCTGAAAGACGTAATTTTGATATTTTTACCTTTTTATTCTCGTTATCTGTCCAAGGTAGCGTAAAGCTAATGATATGGGAGTACAGAGATAGGCCAGCAAAGCCGTGGTTCGAACCGCACCTCTCTGTTTAGGGTTCCGTAGTCCAACTAAACCCTAAGTATCACTCGGTCCGTCCGTCCACCTGTCCGTCTGTTTGCCCGTAAGGTGGTTTCGCCCTCCCATTTCCAAACTATTAGACGAAGAGAGACTTGAAATTTTCCATTTTGATAGAACATGCTAGAAACTCACTAGGAAAATTATTTTGAACAAAATCGGACAACAACTTTTGAATTTATTTAACAAATGCGTTTAAGCCCTATAATTCCTCCTAGAATTTCACCTAGAATGTCCAAACTATTAGACGTGATTAGGCGTAGATGTAATAGACTTGAAATTTTCCATGTTGATACGACATGCTAAAAACTCATTACATTTAACTTTGTATAACTGTGTGATACGAGAGTATAAAACTGTAAGCAATAATATTTACCTATTACTTATACCATTTTTAGAGTTCCGTAGTAGTACAAAGAACCCTCATAGTTTCGATCTGTCGTCTCTGTCTGTGTATAATTTGGAGCTATAAAGTGTAGGTTCTAAAAACATATTTATAACCGTTTCAAGTGGTCAAATAAAAAGAATTCGTTAATGACATTTGGTCGCATGTGACGGACTTCATAAGGGGTTATTAGTAATATTTATTTATATATCAAGAACTGGTTCTAATCAAAAAATAGGAATATTAACAATACTGTAAAGCTTGCGGGTCCATTCGAGCCACATGCTCAGTCTATTACCACTTCAGCTTTGCTGACTTCTTCCCTACATCCATTAGCCCAGTAATGGGCCGCAGGGTGGTGTTGCGAACTACATCAGATCTTTTTACACCTATTATGCGTTCCATGGCTCTTTGGCAAACCTTGAGTCTGGGCTTCTGCTCTTCGGTTAAAGACCAAGTTTATACTCCATAGGTTTATAAGTAGTATACATATATAAGAATATACAATCACGACGCATATTGTATAATTAATTTTACTTCCATAATTAACAGGATATTGCCCTGGTCGCGGAGTTCTCGGTTCGAGACGCGGTCTACTACTTCGGGCGGATCTACGGCATGAAGATGAAGAAGCTTTCTGAGAGGTTTGACTTCCTAACCAGCCTGCTGGAGCTGCCAAGTGGGGGACGCCTCATCAAATCGCTGTCCGGTGGCCAGCAGAGACGAGTGTCCCTCGCCGCTGCACTAGTCCATGAACCAGAATTGTTAATATTGGACGAACCGACCGTCGGATTGGATCCAGTTCTGCGAGAGCGGTAAGCATTTATTTTCCATTCAACTACTGGTTTAAATGGGATGGGGTAGTGGAATGAAGCGAAATAATACATTTTATTAAATGATGTGATATACAAGCGTACAGTCCATGTACACTTTCATGATACGCTCTAGCAATATTCCTGCTACCTAGTGTTATCTCGGTCTAGTACCAGGGTCCGCTTAAATTGCAAAGGATATGACACAGCTCAAAATCTCCAACAGCTCCTATAAACAATTTACAGTGTAATATTGTTATAACAATATTGGAAGAAACAAGATATGTTTTGATAACATTCGCCTTGGTGTTCGCATTGTCATACATAATCAAACGTACCTCAAACGAATTAATCTTAATACAAATTGCAAACTACCGATCGACCTCAGATTTATAGGCGCGATATGTCAACCTCATTTCAAGCGATTTTCTTAAGCAAAACCAGTTTTCTTATTTGGTTTTTTTATGTGCATATCATTAGATAAATTTTCTACGAATAGGTGAAGGAACTTATCGTAATTCTGTAATCCCCTTGACGGTAGGTTTATTCCACATTATAGGAAAACGCGTTGTAGGATTATTCTCGTACAACGCGCTTTTACGACCCGAATGCGCATAATAAAATATTATATGTATCATAATGTTGTATATTATAGAATAATATTAAAGTGTTATAAGAGGACCGTGTTAAAGGGGGAGTTACAGTTTACGATACTAGCTATTTTTTGCGTATCTGTGGTAAAATGATTTCTTAGCGGATGTCTACTATCTATAAACTAATTCCTTGTGAAATTTCATCAGGTTTTAAAATTCAATAGTACTTCCGTCCCGCGGTTTTAGTGATTTCCTGGTAAGACACCTTTGGCTTTTATGTATTAGATAGATGAGTTTGTAGAATTTTATCAGGTGATCTGGATAGGTTAAGTAGTAACTGCGATAATAATTTACTAAACCTGAATGTTGTTAAATCTAAAGTCATATCTTTTCAATCGCCGGCAGCTCTATTCGGTAATGCTATGTCTCGCTGGTGACTCACTTGTCTATTCACTAGTGAAATGAAAAGTCGAAATTGAATGAGCAGGCTCATTTACGTTCACCTCGACTCCGTCTGATATTATTGAGTTATTGATTAAACTATTTATATTTTTTTCTTTAGTTCTAGTTATCTTTATGGTGTGATTATGAATGTTTTCTTTTCATCTCATTGTCATTTCATTTCATCTGCCAAGTATGATGTAAGGCCAAGTACCATGTATCCGGTAAGGAGTATACAAAAAAAAAAACCACTGCTGTCGTCCTCTATGAGTTATATCATTAAATTTTGGTGCCCCGAACGAAGAATGTTCAATTCTGAAGGAAGGTACCAGAAACTTGGAGTGAAAATGTTGTGAAATGGTACTTAAAGTTCTCAGAATAAGGCACCCGATAGGAAATTGTCAAAACACTTTACGAGCCGGCCCCATATCATACATTTGCTTTGGAGTGAAATTGAACAATTTAAATCATATTCAATACACAGTTAGAGTTGCACAATTTTGTCGCATTGTACTTATACGTCGTGTATTATCTAGTTGTAAACCATGATTTTGTCCGCCTGAATTCAAATATTTTGTTTAATTTTTATATACTATAATAAATTTGAATTAGAGGTAGTCCCACCGTTGGAATATTTTCGGTCAGCTGTCGAATTAGGCCGGCCCGTCCGGTTTCCAACCTACGTTTCACATAAGATCGGCGGGCAGTGGCGGCAATGCTGTCACGTCAAACAATGGTATTGATGGTCGGCTTGTGAGAGCTCCCGGTGACCACTCCTGATGACGCAGATGTCCATGGGCTTCGGTAGTCGCTTGAGTGAACCGTCTGCCCGTTTGTCCCTTTTTTTTAAATATATAACATGTGGCAAACGACCAGGCGGTACTCTTAAGTGACTACCGACGCCCATAGACGATTGCAACATCAGGGGGATCGCAGGTGCGTTGCCGGCCTTTGTTATATATATATAAAAAATATCTATTTTTGTGCAGAGCCTTAATAATTTTTCTAAATGTCAAATAGCCAATTATATTCTTCGTATCATCAGCCATCTGTCGAAGAAAAATTTTAATTCGTATATTATTTTGGTAATGGTTTTTGGTAGTGCATATGAAGCCGTATATGCGTTTAGTCATTTTTTTTTTATTTCTTCATTACAAAGACAGACTTTAATTTTATTTATATGTATATACAGATAGGTTACGTGTGCCCGCGGTACAATGTATGTGTTTAGAAAGTACCAACGGACGATATATTCATATTAGCGTCTTAAACCGATCACGTAATATCGCAATTATAATCGTGCAAACATATAATATGACATAGAAATTAATTGCTATGCCGCAACGGCAAAAAAAGAAATTGTAATCTGCAGGATGCTTAATTCAAACCCCGAATTTGATGGGCATGACCCTTTAGTAACTCCAATTCACATTCAACCTGAATGATATTTCTTATTTGCATATGCAATTTTACGATCAATTCCTGATGCGCGCCGACGAGAGTGAGTGCCCAAACGCTATATGTACTACACATTTTATCAATATAGTAGCGGACCCGGCAGACGTTGTCCTGCCCGAAGGTTGGGTTACTTACTGTTTACTACATTCTTGTTATCCTTTAATATTGTCCCCGTTCCATGATGGCGTTAATGGCTTAAACATGAAAGATAGAAGTATGCTGTCGCGGTGTTTTTTGTACAACTGTTTAAGAGAAATATTTTCTTCATACACTATGTATATGTACGTGTTTATTACACCTGTTCCCTTTCTCGTTCCCATTCCCGTTCCCGTTCCGTGTTTTTGTATAGATAAATAATCTAGCTTATAGGTCCGATTTGAAAAAGTCTTTCAGTGTTAGATATAAAGTAAGAAGAATTTTTCAAATCGGTCCAGTAGTTCCTGAGATTAGCGCGTTGAAGTAAACAAACAAACTCTTCAGCTTTATAGATTAGTATAGATAATAACCTTAGTAAGGACAAGAGCACACGTGCGTCAGGTTATTGTAAAATGCATGATTTCCATATTGCTTGAGAGGATAATTTATACTCAAAGTTACTATATATAAAATAAAATAAAAAATGTTTTATTCGGTAGCGTACAAAGAAACAAAAATAAAAACTTATAACATATAATCAAGGCAATTATATATGCTACTGACAAGGCAGGAAGACTCGGCTCCAGTACCTGCTTTTCAGTCTACGACTGATTACCAGTGCTGCTCTTAAAGTGGCAGTAATGTATGGTTTAATTGGAAAAATTAAATGAAATAAAAAAGTTCTCACGGTATAATATTATTGTTAAACCGCGCTATACAGGCTTAGGTTCTGCGGCGACGATATCGGCAGTGCTATACGCGAACACCAACCACCCAGAGTGGAAAACTGAGTTCCCCAATTGGGTGGACCGCTGCAAGCAGATCCTAAAGAAGTGGCGCGCCCTTCCTTCGGAGCAGAAGGCGCCGTACCTGCAGAGAGCGCGCGACAACCGCAGCGCCATCCGCATGAAGAAAGCCCAGCAGGTACGTGCCCTCCCACGCTGTAGTCTCTCCCGCGTGTGTGCTAACCACTACTCACTGTGTTGTACTCACTCGTGTGACCACACCCTTAGCCCGAGCGTCCACTCTCGCTTACATGTACTCGTTCCATTAGAGCTGGTTCACATGACTAAGCGCTTGACGCGCGTTTTCAGAACGCGCGTTTACAACTACATACATTTCATTCTGGTTGTATTACGTGCTGATGTGCGTATTAATAAAGTGCGCGTTGAACGCTGCGATTAACAGTCGTCAACGCGCGCTTTGAGATCATTGGTTTTTTATGTTACCGTTAGTTGAAATGTAGAACTTCAACTGCACCAGGGCGTCCGCGGTAACGCGTATTCAACGCGTACCAAGCGAGCATCACATGCATACTATACAAAAATCTAGCGCGCGTTAAGCGATTGTCGTGTGAACCTGGCCTTGTACCCCGTTACTAACAAGTACCTCTTTTGTCGATCTCTTTTGACGAATGTGCTCCACTAGTTATATAATAAAAGTGGCCAAGAGCGTGTCAAGACACGCTTATATAGACGGGATCCTTAGCTGATATGAGATAAAGGAACTTGTTAAATAACTTCAAAAATTGTTGTAGGATTTCGGTCGAAATAATCTCCACCTCCATCACCATTGATAATTTCAAGTCTCTACATGTAATAGTATGGAAGGGGACATCTTGCAGGCGGACATACGGATGGACGAGAGGACGGACAGTGCGATGAAGGTTCATTGTAGGACTACTGAACTCTAAAAAAGCGTTATATTACATACAAAAGTTAATATAGCTTTATATAACTAAGATTTCGCTTAGAAACCACATTTCGCTGTTGCAATACGTATCTGATAGCATCGAAGCTACAACAAAATTATAAACAACTTAACAAAATAGAGCACTATTTTGCCAATATCGTTGCCTGTCAAAGCAGTTCGAGATAATTGGTTGGAGATAGCGTCTGCTTGTTCTATTTTGCCATTTTATTTCGTAAATATTTGCTCGCAAAGATCTGGCAAGTTGTCTGTAGATAAACGTGAGCGAACCACAGACTATATTTTATAAATAGGTTAGTATTTTTGCATTCATATTTTATGTATCGGTCGTGGGTTCTATTCCCACCTCGAGTCTGGTTGTATTATCCATATGTATGTAAATACATATATCTAAAAAAAATATTTATTATTATAACAGGCGGCTGTTACCTATAACACAGGCATTAATTTATCTACCTTCGGAACAGACGTCAGTGTGTCATTTAGTCCTGTATATATTTATTTATATTTTTATGGTCTAGTAGAAGTACTTTCTTATAAATAAACAAAGTAACTATTACCATTTAGGCAAACGAGCAGAACTCTCGCGAACCGAATGAAACGCAACAACAATACCATCACTTGACGTGATAGTATTGTCGCTTCACGCCGATCTAATGTGAGAAAAAAGTACTGGTTTCCAGCGCGCTGGCCCAATTCGGCTGCAGGCCAAAAGGACTGCACGCGTGGCGCTACCTTTAATTAGATAGTAGTAGAGGAAGGGGTGGAGTTAAAGGAATCAAAGATAGATGAAATGGAGAAAAGGGAAACGGATACTAATGGTACAGAGGGAGTGACAGTAGCAGCTAGGGTAAACCGGGGTCGCATACCCTTAGTGGGTCCGACCAGTTATTGGACAGCTAAAAAGGAAGACCCACCCCCTGGAGACAAATGAACGGAGGTATTTATTATTCATAAAATGGCGGATAAAATCAGGTATTGAAAGGAAAATTCTATTTTAAAAGAAACAAAAATAGTTGTCTTGCTTTGTATACGCCATCTTGTTTGTAACTATGAATGTTAAACATTACGCATTGAGAACGTAACAAATTTTCATATTTAAATAAACAACACCGAGCATCCCCTGGGTGGTATATATTATGTTTATCGTGACTAGCGTTAACTCCCAGTAGTTCTAATTAATTAGACATTCGTACGCGCGTTGTATTATAAAGTTTTTCGTGAACTTACAATTCATTAATGTTTGTCCTCCTATCACCCGGTCGCAGCCAGAGCACCTTAACTTAGCGATCAACTCAAATGCCGACCACTGATTAGGCCACGACCTCTTCAAAAGTTTTGACTGGAATTTGTTGTATACTAGATTAGAATCTCTGACAATTGGATGTAAGTTCAGCCTTTTATCGGTTGAGCTACAGAGACTTCCAAAAGTACATAATAATATTTAATAATTTCAAAATCAAAATGAGATTTTAATCCTAGATCAAATAACCTTACAAAATTACAGCATTCGACAATAGAATCAAAAATGTGTTTGCTTAAATCTAATGCATATTAAAATCTTCATTGTAATGTATCCCTCGTTATGAAACTAACAAAAACGTCGTAGTCCAAAATTTATTATGGGATTTTAGCTCCTATTTTAATGATATAAAGACTAATTTCCAATAGTAGGAATATCAATATATTTTCAGTGTAGCAGGGGTTCTTTGATGAAGACGTCGAAGCTTGTGCCAAACCGGTCCATACGTATGTATTCGCGGCTTCACTACGCCATTGTTAACATTTTAATTGGCATCAGTTAAATTAACATAAGGCAAGGGGCACGGGAATTTGAATAAACAGCTCCCGGAATTATAAACCTGATCACAGATTAACGAATCACAGATTAATAAAATGTATAACAGACTACAGAGTAATACAATGAATCCCAGATTACAGATGAGTAGTCGGAAGCCTACGCAGGTTAGGTAATGCCGGCGCCAGACATAGCTCATGTACTGTAGCCGGGGGCTGTGAATGGCTGCGCAAAGTTTTGTAGAATTTTGTAGTCTTCTAGGACAAAAATGTATAAACACTTTGAGCTGTGTCTGGCTCCGGCATGATAAAATGAATCACAGGTCAGAAATAAATCGAAAACTGGATCACATATAAAATAGAATTACAGATTATAAATAGGCATAAAGATATATTTTTTAAATTATTCTAGACATCTGCGATGCTACCTTAAATACAAAAAAAGTGGCATAAAATTTTGTTAGACATATACGTGTTTTGTCTGTCAAAATTTAAAATGTAGGCGCATCTACAATGTTTATATAGAAAGTAGCAAATAGTTTGTAACAATCGGCAAGAGACATCAATCAATTTACAAAGTGGGGTGGTTTCATGGTGACGATGGGGTATCGGTGCGAGATGGTGTGGGGTGGCGACAAAAACTGGTATCGCTTCCGATATCACCCTCCGCTTCCGAACCGAGTTTGATAATGCCAAATTAAAAGCTGTGAAAAGAATACAAGTTCGTCTTTTAAAAGAAAGGGTTCTGTACCTATATTTTTTATATATTACCAGGGCAAATGAACAGGCGTTCACCCAAGTGACGACTCCGTGTACAGCAAAAAAATTGAGTATTTTTTTTTATTTCCCTGACACAACATCGGCTGAGTTGCAAAAGAGTTGCCCAAATAACACAAACTTGGCCTAAATCTTACAAAACGTTATGTAACGCTGGGTTCATCCTTGAAGACAACAAAGTTCTACAAAATTTTGCGCAGATTCACAAAGTCACACAGGCATTAAGTTGTCTACCTTAGGAACAGACGTCCGTGTGTCATATAGTCCTATATATTTATTTATTTATTTTTTTGTTTATTTATACTATTATATAAAGCTGAAGAGTTTGTTTGTTTACTTGAATGCGCTAATCTCAGGAACTACTGGTCTGATTTGAAAAATTCTTTCATTGTTAGATAGTCCATTTGTATATAATCACGCTAATTTCTTTTACCTAATTTTACGTGGACGAATTTGCGGGTAACAACTAGTGATCAATATAATTCATTCATACAAAAGATCTACATTATGTCTATAATATATATTATGAATTTGATACATTGTTTTTTATAAGTGAGGTATTTGATATACTATAATCATGCTTTTGATCTCAATAGACAGTGTGACGTCTTAATTCTATTTGGGTTGTAGGCATACCTATCATGTCCCACCGATGGATCCGCGCCTGATTTTAGTCCGCGCCTTGCCATTAAGTTACTAGGGCTCAAGTAACATTAACCTTTAATAAATCAACGCCACGAAGCTGCGAATAGCTTGCTCTAATTGTACATTTTATTCTCGAACCTTCCTTCTCCTTTTTCTACAATAATTCAAGTCAGAACCAACAAGAGCAGTCAAAAAGGACAATGACCCATAAACTACATTATGACAGACAAAAATATACACCGGGGACTTCTTTAATATAAAACCTTTGATCGAAATGTATCCTTATGTGCAAGGGATAAAGTTTAAATCTGTATGAATCCAACATTTCGTGATGAAGGCAAAGAAACCGCTGCTGATTTGTGGATAATACAGAACTGTTTTATGGTTTCCGTTTTATAACGAACAATGCTAGGTTCGAGTCTTGATTTAGGATTTCGTTTTATGAGAGATTCGTAAATATTTTCAATTGGCGACTTTAAAAGTTTTTCTAACATTGTTTTGACTTTTATAGAATTAGTCACGACCTTTACCAATCGATCTGAGATGATGTACCTTAATCAGTGGCCGGCATTTGAGTCGATCGCTTGGTTAAGTAGTTCTTATCGCGACGAGGTTATAGACGGATGATCCATTCTAACGCTGGACTTCGAAGATAATAAAATAAATATGGCACGGGCCTTCAGCCCGTGGAGTATAGATGTACAATAAATAAATTATTTTTAAATAAAAAGAAAACCGCATTCAAAAACAAAAAGCGACGAACTAACAAGCAGAAAATAAATAGTACTTTCATAAGATTTAGTAGACACTTAATTATGTGTTGAAGTCGGTGCCATCTACATCAATTTAGCGGTAAACCTATTTGGCTTGGTACCTATTTGACTTAGGACTTACAAATGTATGAAAAAAAATATAAAAAAATAAAGAACTTATGGGTCGAATTAAAAACCTCCTCCTTTTTTTGAAGTCGGTTAAAAAACACTGGTCTTCAAACTTACGCACTCCTCCGTGTTTTGGAAGGCACATAAAAAACAGTGGTCCCGATTAACGTCATTGAGTGGTGTTAGTCGCGAGATTGTGGGGATTCTGGGGATGACGTCAGATTCCAGGGTTTGTGGGGTTTCCGGGGATGACGTCAGAAGGCAGTCGGCCATATTAACCCGCCCCATAGCGACATCCTGCAGCTAATTAATCTGTGATTTGTTCTAATTTGAAAGCGGCTTGACTCCAACTCGAATATTATTGAAAGAACATGTGCTTGATGAGATTTTCAGAAATATACTAATACTAGCTTACTTGGTAAGATTGCCATGTAGCAGCGATGGCATTGTATAAAGATTTAAATATATTGACCCTTCCTTAATTTCAAAATGGAAAAATCATGAAAAAAAGATAAGAATTTTTTTCTTCCCCCCCACCCCCTTATATTTATTCAGCTATCAGAGATGGATAAATACAAAATCACATTTGATATGTTAAAGATTAAATCTCTTTCCGACTAGTTGTCTCACATGGTGTCACGTCAGAGATTCAACATTACATCTCTCATTGATGTGAGGTTTATGTTTGAATCATTTAATGAATCATTCATTGAAAAAAAAAAGTTTTTATTATTATTAATAAATAACTGAAAGAAATCTCTTAGTATTTTTTTTTTTTGATGTATCGCGCATATCCGCAGGGCGTTCTGTTATCAGTCCCAGAAGTGACGCCAGATTTACAGTCCATAAAACGTCTGTGGGTACACGAGTGTCTGCGAGTATTCTCGGATCGGTTGACGGAGGACGCGGACAGGCACTGGCTGGTGAAGTGTCTTCGGGAAGCGACGCACTTGTATCTAAACGACGAATTTGACAGTTTGCTTGGACGTCTTCTCACCGGACCCAACGATAAGTTGGTAAGCATCTTATCTTTAAACCGGCGATAAAATGTTATAAGTTTTTCCGCGGTGCTGTAGCTTCTTTTTAGAGTTCCATTCTTCCAAAGGAAAAAAGGAACCCTTAAAGATCACTTGGTTGTTCGTCTGTCTGTCTGTCTGTGCGTCACGATCCCCTTTTATAATATAACAAGGGTGCAAACGGGCAGGCGCGGGCGGTTCAGTTAAGGTACTACCGACGCCTATGGATATCTGCATAACCAAGAAGAGGCCTCGCAAATGCTTTGCCGTCCTTTAAGGGAAGGCTGACAAATCGAACGAAACGCTACAACAATACCATCACTTGACGCGACAGCACTGCCGCTACTTCACGCCGCTCTTATGTGCTTCTATCGAATCTACCGATTTCGATGCGGTTTTTTTTATTTGAAAGCTGTCGTGATGGAAATGATTCATAGCTACAATCGATGGAGATTTTTGAACGCGTTTCAAGGTTATGAACAATTTTTTTTTAAAGGATTTACCGGTTTACATCGGGGGTGTATTAAACTTTTTATTATATATTATTACGGATCAAAGAGTCAGATGTTCTTCTTCTTCTTCTTAATCGTTCCCTCACTGCTGAGGATCGTGACTCCAGAGTTTTTGGGTAGGTTGCTTCCATCGGTCACGTTTCGTCGCTTGATGGAGTGCGGCGCTGACAGGTATTTTTAGGTGTTAAGAAATTTGGTCCGACCACCTTTTGGGACTTCGGCCTCTGGATTCTACCTATTTTTAAGTTATCGAACATCTATCTTAAACTAGCTGTACCTCGCGACTTCGTCCGTGTTGACCAGCCTTATCACTTAGGAGTATGAAAAAAGATAGTAGCCGATTCTTAGACCTACTGAATATGCATATAGAATTTCATAAAAATCGGTCTAGCCGTTTCGGAGGAGTATGGTAACTAATATTTTGATACGAGAATTTTATTTATAAGATAAGATTTATCATAGGGATAGAGTGGCAGAAGCAAAGGAAAGCCAACCATAACCCTTGATAACCCAGCAGTGGGTTATCAAGGGCAAGGTTTAAATCGTTCACTATCTTATATGTTGATAATGGACATTTACTTTTATTTTGGCAATTATTTTTATTATTACTACATTCGTGTAAACTTTGCACGACATTTAATGGTTGTACACTGAAACAGAATTATTTGTGTATCATCATTAAAGTTACGTGTATAAAGCAAATAAATAAACGATTTGATGAAGAGCTGTTAATAATGATGACGACTCGACGACGAGGATGACAACGACGCTGGTGATGATGATAACTCGACGAAGCATTTCACTTAACTAATAAGAGTATCACTATACCTAGAGCGGATAAGTATTAAATTTCTAATTCAAAGACCACAAGCATTTACCAAAGTCATCACCACCATCAAATGAAAAACATATTAGATATATCATCAAAAGACTCTACATCGAATTACCTTAGATTTTAGTTTTTTTTTTAGTAACTCTGTTATAATTTATATCTAAAATTCATACCAAATTTAGCTGGACATAGGATGGAACATTTTTATTTTATTTATAATGATTTCTGCTAAGCAATTTAAATTTTTGTGCTTGCAAGAGAATATAAACTTGAAAATAATGGTGCTGTTTTTCTAAGATAATACTGACTATCAGCATTAACCGCTGTAACAACCCTAATTAGAAGTAATACAGCATTAAACGAGAGTAATAAATCAACTTTAAAAGCGTCCCTAATAAACGCTTTAGCGCGCTTTTAGCTTAAAGTGCGAGAGCTTAGAAGTTTTCCATATATCTTTGCGCTACGAAAAACTTTTGCAATTTTGAGCCCATTACAATAGTAGAGTATGCTCTACTTAGCTCTACGAATATAGTAGAGTTATTCTATGTGGCAAAATTTATGAAATATACAATAGCCAATGGTCAAAAGAGTGGAGTGACTCCGTAAAGTATCTGGCTCTATTCGGACTCCAATAGGACCTTCTTCTAATCCTTTTGAAATATCCAAATTTAAACTTAGTCAAATCCATCACATTAACATGGAAAAAATATTTAATCTGCACAAATAAATAATCTTTATTATAATTACTATACAAGTGCAGCGTAGTACTTTAAAATAATATAAATTATTCTCAGGCGTTCGTGTAATTAATTAATAAAAAACGTAAAACGCGGTATAGAAGCGTAATGCGAGTTTTTAAGTGGTGGTGTTGCCGCACTGACGCCCATTCAAGGGAAAAGCGCAAATCCTTGGGGACTTAAGGCACTGCTGTGTGTAATCACTTCCACCATTTAAATACATTAAGCGACGTGATGGCTGGTTTTCATCTTTTTGATTTTTCAGAAAAATTAATTTAACTCTTAACTGTCTCTATAAATCGTATTCTTAATTCAAAAAGTTGCAACTCTAAAAGTAAAATTTTGTCTATACTTTAAGCATTTATGAATATATTTTTTTCTGACTACACTTACTAAACTATGCAGCTCAAATATTTGATGTATTTGTCAAAGTTTCTTAAACGCATCTGCTATGGCAAGGAGCTCAAGAAGTTATTTTGCGACATACTCGAGGACGTCAGAAAACCATATAGGGAGAACTCTTGTATCCTGTTATGTACCCCTGCCAAATATAAACTCTTAATATAGGGGACTTTATTATTGGACCCTTATGGGACCCTCAAAAACTCCGATACGGTAAGTTAATGACAAGGTAAAGATAAGTTTACATTTCGATAATCTGGCGAATTAAGTGTGACATAAAAAACTGAGGGAGTCACAAAGTTGTAAATAAAAGACGACCTAGAAATAATAGAGCGCGATTATTTTATTTTTATTTAGAATGAAATCCTTTAAGGATTGCGGTAAACATATTGGACGATTTTGTCAAGGCAAAGTAGCTTACTATCACGGGCTCTATTAAACCACTCTCCATGCATTATTGACAACATGACCTTCCCTTAACGTAACCTTTTTTTTCTACGTAATCTCCAGAAATTGATCCCCACAACGCTTTAGTGATTACTGATTTAGGATCGCTGCCTCCCCTAGTACTGGTTTGTCTGTAGCCAAATGGTGTGTCAGTGTGAAGTGGCGGCAATGCTGTCATAACAAGTGATGGTACAGTTATTGCGTTTCGATCCGCTAGAATTACAGGTGGCCCAAACTCCTTAAAGGCCGGCAACGCATTTGCGACCCTCCATGTGGTGCAAATGTCCATAGGCATCGGTAGTTACTTAGGTGAACTGTCTGCACGTTTGGCTGTTGTAATATAAGAAAAAAAAACATAGTCGTCTGGTACAGCAGACGTCCATGGGCATAGGAAGTCACTCAGCTAAACAGCCTAGTCATATAAACAGAGAAAAAATTAATAATAATAGTTTCTAGGTTCTGCTTTAACAATTTTGTTAGCAAATTGACAAATTTTCAAAAGCCACAATGGAATAATATTGCAGCCTGGGTTAGTCCCACCTCGCACAACACAAATCGCATTAAAAGGGGTATGTCGCTCGTGTAACGCACGGTAACCCCATCAGTGCGCACTTTACATGCACCCCCAGTCGGTGTGCAAACACGCCGAATCGCTTTAGTGACTATTATTAACTGACTTACAAATAACGAGCATAAATTTATTTAAGGACTAAATAATATTCAATAAATAATTATATACGGGATTTTATGACACACGGCCGTCTGTTCCGGGGGTAGGTAACTTAATGCCTGTGTTGTAGGTAACAGACGCCTGTCACACACAAATATAGTTTTTTATAGAAATATATAAATACATACATACAGATGATAAACACGGAGGCAGGCCTCTGGCAAAAATGAACCCAAAAAGAGGTCTCACTGTGAAAAATTTATGAGTTTAATGCTTGTTCATGATTTTTTGTTTTTTTTTTTCTTAATGTTACAAGGGGAAAACGAGCAGGCGGTGAGTGACTACCGATGCAAGGGCATCATTGGTAATCCCCTTGGACATCTGCACTATCAAAAGTCTCGCAGACGTGTGGCTGGCCTTTAAATAGGGGTTTAAGCTATCGGAAACTATCATAAACAGAACGAAACGTGACAACAATACTCGAGGCGGGAATCGAATACACATCACCCGTAGCGGTAGGTAGGGTCACCGCTCAATGCGCCAACGGACAGTCAATATTAATAAATAAGTCTATACTTTATATATTACAGGACTTTTAAACATACAGTAGTTTATTCCTATAGTAGAAAACTTAATGTCTGTATACAGGTAATAGCCGGTAATAATAAAAATTTTAGGTATGCCTCTTATTCCTGTTACCCTCCTACTAAGCTTACATTAAAAGCTTGTTAGGAGTGAGTGCCATAATACCCCTGTGGCGACGGGATTTGAACCGGGTACCTTGCGTATTTCAGTCGCTTAACCTTAAGCTACTGAGGTTCTTTAGAAATAAATATTCGTAAATGATTTCTAGTATTATTTAAAAGTGAAATTAATTATTATGTTGGTAGTATTGCTTATTTAATACAGTCTAAGTGTGAAGTCGTTAGTATGTCTCGTTATTTACATAAGCGCTTTCCAAGTGAAGTATGGACTCGGCGTCTCCAAGCACTTCCCACTTTTACATGTAATTAGAGTTCAGCTGCTTTAACTTTGCACATTTCGTATGGTAAATATCGAATGCGACATGGCAGACCGTTAACTAACATAGTGATACGATAACACGGCATATATCGCCACGCTATAATATGTCAGTATGATGATGCGTCGCTATGACATACGCCATCACGCTATTTTATGTCAGTATTGTGACGCGTCGCCACGACATACGTCACCACGCTATGTGATGTCAGTATGGTTATGCATCGCCAGGCGCAAGTACCTCTGCGACTCTCCCCCATTCGACTATAAAATCTTAGTAATTGACATAGAAATGCTCTTGAAAAGCTTCCATCAAAAGCTTCCTTTGTAAGTCTATTAAGCGAAGTAAAGTCCACTTGGAGAAACTTATTCGATTATTTGAGTATTATTTTTAAGAGCCCCACTGTCTGATATAATAAGAAATCTTTAACTGACTTTGAAAACCAAGTTGGTGGATTTTTTTTACGCAATTGTCTTCCCTGTATCGATGTTTTCGGATACGAAACTTTATTAAAGGCCAGCAAAGCATAAGTGAAGTGGGCATCGTGATAGTGAAGTTCTCAATTGACATCGGTGGTCTCTTATGCCGGAGCCACACATAGCTTCATTCGAATGGTCATTTCAATGATCATGTAGCCGGGTACTTTGTGTAACTTCTCAAAGTTTTCTAGAACTTTGTAGACTTCAAGGTCAAAAATGTACAAACACTTTAAGCTATGTTTGGGTCCGGTATTATACATCATTTAACCAGGCGTTTCGTCTACACATTTGCTTTATGCAAAAAAAAAAAACACCCAGACTCAAGATGATAGTCGAACCCGTAGAAAAAGCATGATCTTCGCCAATTAACGACCAGGTCAACGTTTCACAAAGGTCAAAGGCATCAGAGGCTGTATAAATAAACGCCATCGGAAAATTATTTATGAATACGTAGATTTCCGGAGGCACACTCTTATCAAGGGAGAGTAATCATAAATCACTTTTGGTTTTTCCTCATGAATCTAGTCCGCAAGTATGAATACATTTCTTTCATAAGTTAGTTTCATTTGTGTATACGTCGTCGCCATCTTCCCCAACTTGTACTGAGGGTTCCCGCGCCAAATCTTCTATCTCATTGGTAAATATCATAATTTTTCCGAATACAATTACTTAACCTAAGCATTTCCATATATTATTTTTCGTACCATGTATGTTATACATTTTGATATTTTTTGATGTTTTTCGACATAGTTTTTTTTATATGAAGCTGTTTTTTTGTGGCTTTGTATAACTATGACCAATTTACTTTTTTTTTTTAATTTTTTTCTTGCGGAATACTAATCGAAGGTCCTGAACTATAATGCACATTAAAACATGAAAGCTCATCAATGGCTACAAAAATCTATTCCTAGCGGAAGTCTACTACTTCCTTGCCGAATTTTATCTTTGTACGTCCCGCTATTTCTGAGATTTCTTGATAGGTGACCTGTCGAAATGCGATAGGTGAAAGGTCATCTGTATATTAAAGTAGCTGTGCCCGCAAATTCGTCCGCATAAAATTAGATAAAAAAGATTCAATTTTAGCGTTATGATATATAACATATAGCCTTACTAGATAAATGGGCTATCTAACACTGAAAAAATTTTTCAAATCGGACCAGTAGCTCCTGAGATTAGCGCGTTCAAGCAAACAAACTTTTAAAAAATAAAGCTCAACTTTCGCGGGTTGGGGCGTCCGGGTACCTGTACCTCTTTCTCACATGAGATCGGCGTGAAGTGGCGGCAATGCTGTCACGTCCAGTGATGGTGTTGTTGTCGCGTTTCGTTCGGTTTGTGAGACTTCCCGGTGGCCTAAACTCGTCATTAAGGGCCGGCACCCGGTCGCAGCCAGAGCAACTTAACTTGGCGATCAACTCAAATGCCGAGCACTGATTAGGCCACGACCTCCTCAAAAAAGCTCATCAGCTCATCACATTTGAAGACACAACTATGAAACTCAAAATTTTAGCTTCTTATATAATTATTAATGAAAGCGGATCCACATAGTACTAATCTGTTTATATATCGATGTCTGTGTATACAGGAGTAAAAGACATCGTACCGCAAACTTTGTAAGGCTATATAATGTCCTAAGTAAAATCACAAAAATCATTCATCTCGGAAATGTGGAGGTTACAGATATTGCCATCCTCATCCCATTCTTGAGCGCGCAATGTATCGTGAACGTTGGGAAGCAATCGTCAACAAAATGTTGATGCGCAAAACAAGTCAACGACCCGCGCCGCGCTACCCCTGTTACGTACTTTTAGGTTTTATTTACATTGCGGTTTGATGTAAAAATATTGAAGAAATTTGTTTTTGATTTAAAATCGAATTGGGACAGATAGTAATAATGATATTATACAGTATTCAGTTAAAAAAATTGTAAATTTCATGAAAAAGCCAACGAAAAATTTCACCACTGGGGTGTCTAGAATCATGTACTGAACCCATGGAATGCGTATACGGTACGATGTCGTTTACACCCTGCTTATTCCACATTGGATGAACCAATTAAAAATCAGGCAATGGTCAAAGTACTCGTAGTCCATTGGAGGTTGATCTTGTTGAGGTTATTAATGTTGAGATAAATACATTATTTTTGACAATTTCGTGTATCCAATTTTTCCCACACAGTTGTATAAATATTGTTCTTATTGATATCCGTGTGCAGCATAGTTGCGAAAGGTCACCTACTACAAAATCTTAAATACCCCAGATAAATACTTACAAAGATTAATTTTGGCAAAGAGATGGTTTAAAGCTAGTAGATAGCTAAGGCGTTCTCTAAATCGTCAATTATACTGCGCAACATCACGCATTTTGAAATGTCATTGTCAGTATAGGGTTAATATTTGAGATTGTGCAATGATTGAACGACAGTTTGAGTGAGTTCAATTTTTGTTGCACCATATTAGTCCATTGCATCGTGTAAAGTAATTACTGTGCAACATTTTTAGTCTGTGTTTATGTCTTGACGAAGAGTATACGTGCACGTGAAATAATGGCGGAAAAAAGTATCCAAAAGTTATTTTTTGGTAAAACTTTACGCTGTCCGTATTACTATGCAATATAAATTGATCGTTTGGATTCAAAGTGCCATTCAATCTTGTTCCATATTAATTTTATTGTGGTCTACAATGTTGTGAACGCCTAAGAACGGTTTTTTCGATAGGGCTAAATTAAGGACTCCTAAGAGCTCTCGCAAGTTTTAACGCGGATAAAGTCGCGGGAAACAGCTAGTATAATAAAGAGATGTCTTCTAGTTATTGTTAAGTTGTTACTTGTCTCGTCGTAACGGGGAGTGTGACACACCCGTATGACATCTACTTTGGTCAATATTCGTTTCATTGAAATGTTTACACCGATTATCGGTGCGCGGGGGTGGGGTGAGGGGGGGGGGGGTAGGGGGGGGGTGGAGGGCTACTTACGGGCAGACAGACGGACGGACGGACAGAGCGAAATTATAAGGTAGTACTAGTAAAGAGTGAAAGGTGTATATATAATACGAAATCTCAAAAACCGCGGGACGTACAATGATGAAACTTGAAAAGGACGAAAAAGGCGAAGTTTATAGTTAGTTGATATCCGCTAAGAACGTATTCTTCATTAGGGCTAGATCAAGGATGTCTAAGAACCCTCGCAAGTTTACGCGGACAAAGTCGCGGGAAGCAGCTAGTAGTACTCTATTTTTTCTGTCTACAAAAATATCGCTTTATTGATATATTTTTAAACCCTGTTTATAGTTCTGTTCTCTTGATATTCGTTGAAATGCCGGAGCCAGACATAGCTCAAATTGTTTGCACATTTTTGTCCTTGAAGACTGCAAAGTTCCACAAAACTTAGCGCAACTAAAGAAAGGCCTCGGCCCGATACATGATCATTGATTTGATCATTCAAATGAAGGTCTGGCTCCGGCATAACAACAACAAAGTCTCCAAAAGTCAATTAAAATATTTTTCTTTTTCCTTTTTTACAATTTATTAGTATTCCAATTTCTTCTTAGTTCTCGAGAAAGGTAGATTAAAATATATTTCGGTTTTGGATATATTTGGAATATATGAATAGACTCTTTTGCGAGCGTCATAAATTTGATATGTTAGACATAAAGGCATCGGATCATATAAATTTCGACTTTATAAGTGAGTTTAATTTCACTTAACAAATATAATATCGCAGTGTAATTCTGTCAATTACTGAATGAATAATTATAATAGTGCCCCATTTGGCAAACATAATGTAATTAAGTCAAAATAATGTCCATCAACAAAATTAGTGATTGCGTTAGTACTGTATCGGCCGCCGCTATTTGGCTCTTAAGCAAATGGCCGTGTTATTTTTGGTATATAATGATAATATTATATATAATGATATAATAGTATACATGTATATTTATTATTGTGTTTATTACGATGAACTTAAAACTTAATTGAGCTTAAATTAATTTTTAAGTTTGTCGGGTCACAAAACAGAGGGCCTAGTACGAACTTACTCGATAGTTTTACTTACTTTTACGTTCGAAACCGAACATCAAATGAACTCGCACGTATCGAATCCCCGACCTTACAGCCATGTAGGTCTTGTAAAATGGAAGCACGAAACTTCATTTCACGTTTCGTTTCCAACGTAAAAGTAAGTAAAACTACCGAGAATGATCGTGATATGCCCTCAGGTTCCATAAATGTTCCTTTTTTATTCAACTCTAGTCGTAACCCGCGTAAAATTAGATGAAAGTTTTTAGCGTGATAATAGTTAGCCTATAGCCTTCCTCAATAAACGGCCTGTCTAACACTGAAAGAATTTTTCAAATTGGACCATTACTTCCTGAGGTTAGCGCGTTCAAGCAAACAAACAAAAAACTCTTCAGCTTTATATATTAGTATAGATAAAAATTCTTTCTAGATACGCAACTTCGTCATTGGTTTTAAATACTTTTTCAAATAAAAGTTCTGAATTGTACTACTTAGTTTAATTTCCGCGCATTGTAAAATACTATACAAGTCTTGGCCACAACTAGGTATTGATGGACTTACGTATGTGTGCCTCGGCTTTCCCTCTGCGCACATTCACACGTTCGTCCATCAATGCCTCTGTTGCCGGCGCTGCAGTAATGTACTATAAATTATTTCTGAGTACTGTTGTCATGCCTATTATAATATGGTAGTAATTATATTAATGTAGTACAGTTGTCCTTATAAAACATAGTTTGGTGCGCAAACATAGCTCGTTCAGTTTAAAAATGTACGCTCCGCCACTGAAATCCATTCTTTAAAGTGTGAAAGTAAATAGTAATTGCAACGTACACTCAAAATCAACCACGCACTGCAAAATGCACTAATGGCGCGTTCGGCTTAGCGGAGTTTTAGCAGTTTGGAGGGGCTTGCATTTTTAAACTGAACGCACTCTAATTATATTATTGTATATCTAATCGATTCCATTGTACTTATAAAACATTGTAACTTCTTAAGAGATCCACGTGTTATCATTTAAAGAAACATAATCTGGTAGCATTTGTAAGAATTCCCTAGTCGGTCAAGTCTGTACAATGAGAACTGAAATGAGTTAATCCACAGTTACATAACATGTTTGTCTGTGTAATATTAAAAGTAGGGTACACTTCAAGGTTGTCTCGTATTGAAGTAGGTAATCCTCTTGGACTTCCTTACATTTGCTGCCATTCCTATAGCCATGTATCGTTGACGGAACTAGATTATTTTCTTATTTCATTGCACTATATTCACTGTCTTCAGGGGGTGCATCTTCCACTTTTTCTGTCCGATAACTGGTTACATAGCTCGCCCCACGGCCACATCATCTGCAATCTAAGCGGTCCCTGGTACTTAACCGGTATAACGCTAGGAAGAAAAAGAAGATATAGTCCATTACTTTGCTACGATCGCAATGTAGATAATTTGCCGGACTTTGTTGAGTATGGTCCTTTATTATGGAAGATTCCTAATTCGTATCACTTTGAAAACACCGAAACTGGTAACTGATTTCTCAAAGATAACATCTCGATTTTCATTTGTGCAGCACCTCCGGACCAATAAATTTGACTCACTTGCATAGGTTTTCTGAATCATTATTTGTTTACACTAACACGTGCAATGAATCATCGTACTTCGAGAATCGTCATATTTATCTTGATTGATAACATTCAATTGTATTCTTCGGTTTTCAGATAAATAAATAAATAAAACAAATATATACTGGACAATATGATACACTGTTCCTTGAGTAGACAGCTTAATGCCTGTGTTATAGGTAACAGACGCCTGTTATACACATTTTATTTTGTAGAAATACATATAGATAGATAATGCACCCAGACAGATCGAGGTGGGAATTGTACTCACGACACCCGGAGCGGAACGCAAACGGGCCAGTCAATATCAGATAATATGTACAAGATAAGGAATGCGACAATTCAATTATTAATTGTCTTATACAGGTTCTGTCCGTAATAATCAGATACAAATAGATTATAATTGAAATTGTGTTAATTTGCCCTTACTCATATCAATAAAAAAAAAACTATACAAATGACATTGAATAAAAATTTAAAAATATTTATCTCCAATAAAAAACGATACTACGAAGAAATTGTAAGATTTTTGTATGTAGAATGCATCTTAATTTAACAATAATATGATGTAAATTATATTTATCTGTGTAACAACTGTCTCAAAGTTCATTTTTTATTATTGTTAATTAATTCGGGAACAAGGTGTGTGAGAGTGCTTTATAATTTCATAATTTCAATAATCTGATATATTTCAAAGTGGGCACGAAGCGATATTCAAATTTTACCGGTGGAAATTTATGTAAAGTTAAATACAGAAGCGACTTTGCTACTCGCGTGGTTATTTTACATTTTTCCACGTTCGTCTTTTGTCTATGCTTCGCATTTTCGTATTTACTCTTTTGTCTATGCACAGCATTTTCGCGCCACGGGGCGACGGACAGGTGTAAACAACAATTTGGGAGCGCGTTTACGATAAATTCGCGTCGGATATGTCTGATTTAATATAGTGTTTTTGTGAACATGTTTTACTTAGAATAGGGTCGTCGGCTTTTTACGGGAATAAAAAATGTCACGCGTCATTTTCAAGGTCATACGATATAAAGGTTATAGATTGTATAGAACTAGTTTTTACCAAAATGATAGACGGGATTTTTAGTTCTTCTTCCTAAAGTTATCCCAGTCTAATACCAGAGTCCGTTTAGATTTTAGAGGATGTTGCTGTGGGGCGAGTTAAGTATGACGTCATCCCCTGAATCCCCGCAATCAGACGACTAATGTCACTCAGTGACGACACTCGGTACCCACTGTTTTATCTGTCTACTGAAACACGGAAGATGTCGAATATTGGAAAACGAGTGTGAGAATTGGACACCCATCTATCATACGCGCGTAAGTGCAACTTATGCTAGCGTAGACTCTAATGTTGGCAAAGGATTGAACTGCGACCATCTCTTCTTAAGAATCAATTTTTATATTAACGCCCGGGTTATGGCTATTTAGGGGGAATAAAATCAAATTTTACCTTGAATTTATTTCTTTAAGTGAATTAGAGGATAGACAATTAGAGGAATACCTCTAGCCTTGGCATATATATATGCCAATTCTAGAGGTCATCCTCTAATTATATTATATACTAGAAATACCCCCCCCCACTTTGTTCTCGTGAATTTATTGTTTTTGTTAAATTTTGAGGGTTTTTTCTTTTGTGGGGAATAATAATTATTTTTCCAAAACTGGAGTAGGCTATGTTATTCCTTGTAACATCAGCTATGTGGCAGTGAAGTCGTCCCTTCGAAAGTTCCATTGAAATCTGGTATTCGAATAAACAGACAGACAGAAAGACGGAAAACAATGTGTCAACTTTCGTTTTTAGGATTCCGTAGTACTACAAGGAACCCTTATAATTTCGCTCTCTCCGTCCCTCTGTCAGTCTGTCTGTCCGTAAGGTGGACCATATTTTGGACTGTGAATAATATTTTTGTATTTAACTGAGACATTGAAACTTAGTAAGTGGCTGCATAAATATTACATGTCAGGTATTGTTGCAAAATATCTCTAGGTCAGATCATTTATATCAGATTTAAACCGAGAGCACCCACGATGAGTTCCGCGCGGGTGTAATGGCAAATCTTCACAAATTAAACGCACTTAGACTATGTACATTTAGGTGTTTTAGTTTTATTCGAATTATATTGTACCCCAAGGTCGAGGTACTTAAACAGGACTTGATATCATTTCCTGTATTCGCTTCAATGGTTTTGATGACGTCACTGAAGTAATCATTTCTTTTGCAATACATACAACTGACTTCCATACTTTACGATTTACCTACACATGTAATTACGAACTTAATGTTACTAATACAGTGTAAACTCTTTATGATGTCGTTCGTTACAGCGAAAACCTCCCTATTACGTACAAATTAGGTTAATACGGTTGGTCCACAATACGTTAGTACACTCTTAATAGGGCAACGGCCATTCTCTACAACGAAGAAAAACGTCCATATTTAGATGACAGCAAATATATACAAAAGTATTTAATAGTGTGCTTGTAAAATATTCCGATTAAATCTTTCAGGTGCCGAAATTGCTAAGAAAGACGGCTTGAGGTAGTGGATAACTGTCTTAATTTTGTTATTGTCAATTGTCTCGAACATTTGTGCCATTACACTTACATTACATTGTTTTTAGGAAAGATTGGTGTCAGCTATTAAACGCGTAAGCAACCTACCTACCTTGAGTTAAAAAACTGTTAATATAGCTAGTAAAAAATAAGCATTATATGTTAACGAGAAAGTTTCTTTGATACGTGCAATAGAGAATTTAGTAATTTTGCCTTAGCCCCTATATGTAACGAAAACTCTCTATAACGAATAAAAATTCTGGGCCAGAGATTCGTTATAGAGAGTTTACACTGTATATTTTGTTTAATGTTGAATGATTGTTATAGATCGTGTGTAATATGTTCCTAGTGCTGCTGTATTAAATAAATCTATACACTACATTATTAAATAACAACACAGGATACAGTTTATCCTATGTTGTTATTTAATCATAATAATTTTGAAGAGAGCTCTTCTAGGGATAAAGTTAATCCGTTGTATACTGATTTTCCTATATATATATATATATATATATATATATATATATATTGTTGTATATATTTTTATTGCTACCTAAATAATAGCAAATAATAATAAAAAATTACAATAAAATAAAGAAGTAACTCCAACCATACATTCTATGATACGGTGTCTATTAAGTATTATCTCACGGCATCGTCATTTCTTATCAGAAGAAAATGTTATCAGCGCTAATGCACAATATATGGCAGTAATCAATCCAACGAATATTTTATTAAATTTAAACACTCTAATCTTGTTGAAACTAAAATTGTAAATTAATATATAGACTGTTGATCCAAACCTTCCTATAGATATATGCAATCGAATGTTCACAAGAGTTGTGAGATTGAGCTGACAATGCGGATTAAAGCAAAGTAGTTTAGTTTCTCATGCATGTCATGGATTTCCGCAAAGTAACGCCTGATTATATCAATTATTTAATAATATGAATCTATTTGAATTACTTAGGAGTTATTTAATAACGTATTGACTGACACTAACCTCTTTCATATACTGTTAGGAGTATTTATTATTAATAAAATATTTAAAATGATAAAAGTATATGTTTTGAATTAAAGGGTTCATTGTAATCTGTGTTATATGTCTATAAGTATTGCCACCATGATAATCATGACGTACGACGGTTATTATTGGCCGGTCGCAATGACTGCACTAGTGACATTTCGCGTGAGCAGTATTACCATCATTATAATAGTATAATGAATTTCTATTGGTGGTCTTTATGGCGGCAATGTGATGGATGTTGTGGTTTATTTATATATAATATTTATTTTATTTTTAGTATGCGCATATTTATTTTTATATATGTTCTTTGTATTTGTATGTCTTTATTAATATTATAGTACACTGCCTGCTGCTCCGATTTCTTCATTTTTCCATTTGCGAACCAGGTTGTCTGGTAGAGATTGCTAGTTAGCGATAAGACCGCCTGAATGTAGTGTTCTCCACTATGCATTTACTGTATAATCAATGTTTTTGTGTACAATAAAGACTCATCATTCATCAATATGTATAAGGTTGTACTATCATGAGATGCCGCCTCATCTTACTTCTTTACTCCGTGGTGCGCTGAACAAGCTTATTTTCCTTGTAGCTGTTCTGTTGGGAGCGAGCCAAGTAAAACGAGATACTGATGATTCAGCGGGGCTCTTTTATAGACAAACAAGTGCAGTTAACGCATAACTACAGTTATGATGTTAGGCCCCTTGGATGCCCTTATTCTTACTAATATTATAAACTAGCTGTAACCCGCGACTTCGTCTACATTATTCCTGTGATATTTTCAACCTTTGAAGGTTTTAATTTCTTTTGTACGGAAACTTAAATATGTTTCTAAATTTAAAGTAGGTAGCCTATGTTACTTTTTGTAACATCAGCTATCTGCCAGTGGAAGTCCCATCGAAATCGGTCCAGCCGTTTCCAAAATTACCTGGAAAACAGACAAACTCACGACTAATCGGGATCCACTGCTTTAGGTGCCTTCCCAAACACGAAATCAATCAAATAAAGATTTCTATTTCTATTTTCCCATAAAACCGAAGTAATCAAAAATTATATAACAATTGTGAACTAGAGCTATAGAACACCGAACGATTAGCGGTCAACAGATGATTCGCCCAAACCCGCACGGGGTTTATGGTGCCGTAAACCGTGTATTTATGTCGGTCCCCATAAAATCCACGGGTTCGAACCAATCGTGGTGCCGACCCAACGTAGGGAGTAATTAAACGGACTAAATTTTTCATTTGTCAGTCATACCACCCACTTACAATATTTAATTAGTAAGATAAACAAATAAATAAATATATACAGGACTATATGACGCACGGACGTCTGTTCCTAAGGTAGACAACTTAATGCCTGTGTTATAGGTAGACAAATTTCTCGGTTAGTCCGGAGATGCCTCGCTCGAGGTAAATGCACGTGCTTCAAACGAAAATCCATTACCGCTGAGGCTGCCTCGCGAGGCTGCTCGTTTGTCTCTTGTCATGTTATAATAAGAAAACAAGATGTTTCGTTCGTAATTTAGTGCTACCCATGTATTGTAGATATTGTATTTAATTACTTAAATATACCATATAAACAATTATATTTGTTGCTATTGGAATGTAATTGAGCAAAAAATATTAGAATAACATATAATATATAAATGTCAATGTATAAAAATGTAGGGACATTATAAGATTTCAGAACTGTCTTCCATCATTCAGAAAACCATCTATTAAACTGCGTATGGTGTTGTACTTCTTGTAAAGATTATGTTTCTTCTATTAAATTTGACACAGTTACCTAAGAACAGGGAGTTAAGCTTCACAAAACTACAATAAAACTATGGTATTCGTTTAGTATTTTATTTTGGTTGGCCAATAACGTTTTGGGCAGTAATAGCAACGCGCCAGTGGATCTCATGGGATTATATTTGCACAAGCCTATAAACTAAGGTTACGTCTTAATATCAAACGGACACTGTGTTTGCTTGCCACTTTGCTTACATAAAAAGTTTATTTCGCAATTGTATCAAACCCAGAGTTAAACATTAACCGATTTTTTTGCACCTCGCCAGTCAGTTAAATAAGGTATCGCGTGCGTTTCTCTAAAAAAACCCAATCTACATCCGTCCGCGGTTTGAAAAAAAAGAGCTCTCATAAACCCTAGTAGGGTTTTGTCCCGCGATTGCCGAACGATTAAAGGTTTTTTTAGGGCGAATTAAGTTTATCTATGCATACCGCACACTTTGAAAACTCGTTATTTGTACACGTTACATAGTTTATGTTGCCGCATTTAATTACTTATGTGCATGTTATCCTACTAAACACAACGCGTGCGTAAAATATTCATTATTGAAATTAATAGCAACATTTATTCAGTTTCTTTGAAAAAAACATCTAGGCGTATGCCCACTATGTCTAAAGTATTTTAGCCATAGTGTTTCCGTAAGCGTTAGCAAAACGTAGAGGTTAGGTTAGAGTAAAAGTGGATGTTTTATATGTCACAAGGGAAAAAAGGACCAGCCGTTCGCTTTAACCCGACTCGACACCTAATGACTGCTCTATCAGATGAGCCGCAGCAGCGTTGCCGGTCTTTTAGGAATAAGTGTGCCGATTTCTTGAAAATCTCTAATATTGTTTCGGTTCGGAAAAATCGTAGCTGCAAACTGCTTTGAATCTGATTTATTTATATGCATTATTTTCTTTACTAAACAGTTGCTCAAAAGATGGCGTCGTATCAGAATCACAAACTTTATTTGTAAAAAATATAAGAAAACAATGTCTACATATATTGTAATGTTGCAAAAATGTCGCTTCGGCAAAATGCGTATTAAATTTAGAAATGCAATTAATTTGTTAAGAAAACATACGCATATAAGAAAAGTGTACATTAAAAAAAAAATTATAATTGCTAATACGCGATTCAAACTTACTCCACCATAAAAATCTTGTAGACATTGGTCAGAACTCAACTTAACGCTGTCTTTATTACGGCGTATTTTTTATTTGTTAGTTTTAATGTAACATGTACTAAAGAATCTTCCTCTATGTAATCTCTTATATACCAAATTTCTCATAATAATCGGCCCACGTTTAGAGCTGTTCCTATAAACAACCCTTTCAAACTTACTCCACCATGAAAACTTATACACATTGGTCAGAACTCAACTTAACGCTGTCAATATTACATCGTATTTTCTTATTTGTTAGATATATTGTAAATCGCAATAAATAATCCAACTGTCTCTATAAAACAACATATATAAGATATTTATCTCATTCTTGGGCCCAAGTTCGGTCATACAAACTTACATTAAACTATTGTACGCAATGGTCAGATCTCAACTCAGTTCTGTTTAATATTACGTTCAATTTCCTCATTTGTTTTAATAATGTAGGCGGCATAAAGAGCAGTTTTTATTTCGTATTAGCAGGTTCGCCAGATGTTCCGGATGACCTTCCGGAATGTTGGCTTACCTATAAATTACTACATTCTGTTATTCTATTATGTTATTCCTATTCCCGTTTCCCTTTCAGTTCCCGTTCCCTTTCAAGTTCTGTAGCTGTTCCCGTTCCCGTTCCTAAACATCTAATATGGTGGTTGGTTGAGTATTTTTAAATTTTCTAATTTTCATAGCATTTTTAAAAAATGGTTTTCTTTCCTGATAACCTTCTTCTTAAATAACAAAAACAAAGAATTAACGAAATCGGTCTAGCCGTTTACGCGTGATGCCGTCACCAAGGGGAATCGGGATTCATTTTTATATATATAACAAGGGGAACCGGCAGACGTTATTCTGCCCGAACGTTGACTTTCTCTTACTATTGAATATTAAAATATAGCGTCATCTATTGGTCGCTCATCGCATCTACCGCCCGCCGGCCGCCCGCTCTGACTTCTATTTTAAATCTCTTATATTTTCTAAGATACTTATTTTAATGATATACCGTAAAAAACAATTTGGATCTCCTTAAAATGTACATCGTATCTAGTGTATTCAAATAGATAGGAATTAACACGATAGTTTTACAGTAACTACATAGTTCATTTTTTTTTGTAAGATGTAAAAGATAAAAATGGTCCCTGTGGGTTATACATAGGACATAGACATATGCTATCGCAGACTTTCTTATAGATCTTTTTAAGATCTAAAATTCTGTAATACATTAATTTGATCCATCTCGTAAGGTTTAGCCAGCGCACGCAATGTAAGCTTACAAAATTACGTTTTTTACGACATCACGTTACAAATCAATGAAATTCTCAACTTTTATGTACTACGATATATATGTATTATACATGTAAAACTTCCTCGTGAATCACTCTACATATTAGTGAAAACCGCATGTTAATCCGTTAAGTAGTTTTTGAGTTTATGCCGGCTTCTTCGACGCCGACGACTTTGATTCTAGCTTGAACGAACCGGAAGCTCCCTTGCCCTTCGTCTGTATCAAATTTTTCAGCGTTCCGTTAAATTGTGTAATTGTTGTACAAATAAATATTTTATTTATTTTTATTATTTCAGCCTGGGTCCGTCCACTGCTGAACGTAGGCCTCCTCCATCAATTTCCACGAATGGCGGTGTTGCGCCGCTTGTATCCAACGGCTTTCTGCAACCCGTACCAAGTCATCATTCCACAGGGTTTATAAAAGTTATATATTAAGTCTTGCAATGAAGTAACTTTACACACACATGCACACGCGCGCGCGCGCACACACACACACACACACATCACATCACATTTTCTAACGGCATCATCAATATCGTGGTATGGAATCAGTTGTTAATATTATCAAATGTGCCTAAATTGAATTTTGATAAATGATCACAGTTCAAAGCAACATGATTACAGCGTGTACGTATGACGATAAACTTGTTCTTGTGATATACTCATTTTTTTCCGTATTCCTATTATTTTTCAAATGGGAATACTTTTTTAAAATACTTTGGTAGAATGCCCTCAATTTAAAAGGTTTATAAATCCGCGAGGTTTATCCGTTATCCATATTAACTTGGCCTATTAAAAATAGAGCGGTGACGTAAAAAACTAAATTAAAATTACTTCAACCTCACATTATTACTAAGCACACCGGGAGTTTCAACAGAAGTGAAAACTAATCGTCAGAAGTGTCCGCAAAGGTGACGTCAAGGTCAAGTCATAGTAAAGCGTTCGCTGACGATGACACGTGTACCAATGACGTCACTCAAAAAGTACACATATATAAACAGTACACATACCAAGAGTCACTGGGTCTATGCTTCGAGAAGGTTAACCTCATCCGTTGCGTACAGAAGATGCCCATCCACGACAGCGTTTCGCATGCGGTAGTTGCAATCTCCCGTCACACGGAGTGCGTCTACTACACTGACGCCGCGGACGCAATTGGTCCAAAGAAAACTATTGCCGTTAAGCATATTGAGTATGCTGTAGTGAAATACCATCACAGAGCGGCCATCTACCACCGTGACGCTCATCTCATTGCGGAAATGGCTGCCCCGAAGACGAACCCAGATTTTGTATAATGGAAGTAGTAAATTAATAAAGGGGAATATTAGACATGCCTAAAAAAATATTCCTAATATTCTTTTTAAAAAAATAAATAAATAAGAAATGAAGAGTGAATGAAAAGATATATTCTATAACATGATACAATACTTAAAAATGGGGCGGGCATTTAGTCTGTGGTGAAAATTTATTAAGAATAAAAACAGTATATATATAGCGATCGGTGACGATGAATTCATAAATCATAAATATTTATTTGCGTAACTGTGGTTACATAGGATGTTAGGTACATTGTTCACAGGTCGTATTTATGTAGTATTTATTTATTTATACATATATATTTATCGTATATATGATTAACATTTATTTTAATCTTTGTAGTTATTTTATATTATATATATCATATACCTATGTTCATAAGTATTTCATTTATTATTATGTATATTATTTTACTTTTATACACTTAGTTGTTTTTAGCACCACAAATTGGTTGGGAAGCTATCCAATTAATGGTGAAATAAATCGTTCGTCTGCCCTATCGACCCCTTTCCAACCAGGAGGATCACAGAAACGTCTTCGGAGTTTGAGTATCAACCGATGATAAGGTGAAGGCAGACTCGGTCGTTTTGTGGCGTTTGTGGTATAATTTGTGATTGTGGAAATAAGTAGATCAAGCTTAATATTTATATTATTATTATTATTTAATGTAAAGTTGTACAACACGTGCCATTTTTATTTTATTGTCTTATTCATTACACTTTTCTGTCTTTTCACTATTTTCCGTTCCATTATATATCAATTATAAGCTATTTATAAATCTAAAGAGTTAATAATATTTATATTAAAGCTCTTTAGATTTCTTATTAGCCTTTTCCTAACTAAAACCTAACTTTGCATATAAATCACAAACATATAACCTTATAAGCCGAGCAAAGCTCCGTCGACGTTTATCATTCTTGTTTGAGGAAGGATTTAACTTTATAACACAGCTCCATGCGAAGTGCTCTTCATAATCTCTTTACAACTCTTGCGAGTGCTATGAACATATCTTTTGTAGTATCCACTGATACTACGTAAATATTATTAAATGTTTATTATAACTCACCAAATTAGTGTAACAAGCGTCGACCTCACACTGATCAATACGTAATTAGATAGTTGTTACCAAGTCAACGATCGTAACACAACTGCCCCGTTTACTCGATTGTCTTTGTATTTATACTCTTATGAACAACTACCCTCTTTTATGTATACACTACGTCCTTCATATAGCTCATAATATATAAACCTATCTAACCTGCTCGGCTCCAAAGAAATAGTAATTATTGCACAATTAAAAAAGTAGTAAATTTCATTTGTAGGATACGTAAAGATTTTTTTAAATAAAAAAAACGCCTTCAAAAACACCATTGTACTAAAAAGCAATAAATCATTAGTACTTCATACGATTTAGTTGACACCTACTCATGCGTTGAAGTCAATATGCAAGCCAAGAAGGTTCCGATGGTACCGACTTCAACACGTCATTAGGTGTCTACTAAATCGTAATGCTGGTGCCAGACAGAGCTTCATTTGAATGATCCTGTAGTGTGGCCGGGTACTCTGTGTAGGTGCGCAAATTTTTATAGTACTTTGTAGTCGTCACGGATAAAAATATACAAACACTTTGAGCTGTCTGACACTGGCATAAGAAAGTACTAATTATTATTAGTTCCTTGGTGTTTTTAAGGTGGTTTTCTTTTTATTTATAAATTCTGTATTTTAAAGATTACTTTCAAAGCGAAATAACACAAATAATTTGACTAGGACGCTATGAGAAAGTTACGCGAGGAAACGGACAAGGAAATAGGATGTGTACGTCTGACCTTCTCAAAAGAGAATCGAGTTCCGACCGAATTTGATCGTCTGGAGTAAATAATCTCCCTTGGCGATTTTGAGTCAATATTTAGAACCATTACAAACTGTCGTCAAGCGCGTATCCACTATAGTGGATACGATGGGCATGTCCACCATCCTAACCAAAAAATCGCCTCACGAACTACAGAACTTTTCGTGAGACACTTTATTTTAAATTCGGATTCGTTTTATATGTCAAATGTATTTCTTAATATTTGTCGTAAAATATAATACGTTTTGGGTATGAGAGTTAAATAAACGTCTTTCAGGCTATATACTGAATGGTGTTAAGGAATAATGTGTTCCTAAATAATAAAAAAATTAACAAACTTATCCTAGGATGTTCTTTCGGATACTATTTCTTAAACTATATATAAACAACTGTTCCACCTTATTCCTCTAACCTAAGTCGGATGCCGCAGTTATAATATGAATATTAACTGATCCGAATAATCATACACTTGAAACTCGGCTGCTGAAATCGTATCCTCGAGAACGGCGCGAATTTCCAGAAGTGCGCAAGTAATTGTTACTGGAGTGGTTAAAAGCTTTACTTTCAAACCGTTCCAACATATCCGGAAACCTGGAGCATTTACATTTCTGACACATTTATATTCGTGAAACTCTCTCTATGGACTTTTATGGTTTTAGTTCAGAATACTTGACCTGAAAATCAATCTGTTTTACCTTACATTTTCCATTATACCCAGTATGTAAAGGGATGGCTGGCCCTCCTTACTTGCGGTAAAAAACATTCCGTTTCAAAATAAAAATGAGCCTATTTCCAATTTATTTAATAATCTGTATTGTCTCCACACTGTTTATAATATCTATAGACGTCTCAGAACACAGAATCTATTTTAATATTATAAACATAGTGTAGACATAAGCCTCTCGAATGCAGCGCATTCCAGATGCAAGTGAAAAGCTCATAAGCTTCGATTGTGTCCTAAGCTATCAATAGAGCTTTCAGTGAATCAATAATTCCCAGAACAGCACATCTTCGAGGCTTTGATGCAGAACCGGATGCAATAAAAATATTAAAGAAACGTATTCATCGCTAGAGTACTGTATTTCCTGTTTTTTTTTTTAAAGTGAAATGAAATTTAGTTATTGAGATAAACTTGATTTGCACAATATTCAAATTAACCGTTCTATATATGTATATAGAGTAAGTATTTACGGGCGTACCTTCGATAACAAATCCCTTTATGTCGTACCTGTTTATTTGTTGTTATTACTTTTATTAATTTATTTATAGGTAAACAAAAGTACCTATTCGGTAAACGATAAATTATGATCATCAACCTTTATTTACCCACTTCAAAACAGACGCCATGTTTCCCTTTTTTCAGCTGCTGTTAGCCACCTAGCCGTCCTACACTACGTTTGCCAAGTTATGGTCGTTACTCAAGAATTCGTTTACCCGAACAGTTAATGTCCTTTGACAATAGGTTGCCAGCTTCACTATTATTTTATACATATTTTAATTAAATTCTTTAACTGTTTTAATGAACGATTAAACTACGTTCTGAACCACGACGCGTTTTAATTTTATCACTTGAATGTAGAGTATAGCCTATACAGTCAAATTCACCGTCTTCAAATAACTGATAGAATCAAGCGCAGTTACTTGGCGTAATGCATGACAGGTACGACAACTAAACTTCTTTAATTAATACGTGATGCGATGCGATGCGAATTTAACAAGGTGATCCGTCAATAATCATATTTTAATTAGTTCCATTATTAGTGGGAATGGTATAAAATGCGCAAACATTTTACGAGGTTCACAGTTTAAATGGATGTTAAGAGATCGTGAACGTGTGAGGAATTAGGTCATGCTCTACGACTCCCTTCTGAAATGACATAATTGTAAGATTTTAACGTCACCCCTCGGGGGATACTAACCGAATTACGAATATAAATTACACACGAGGTTAGCGAATCATTCTCGGCTCTTTGTCTTTTACGAACTGTAATTCTTTTTAATTTTTCGTATAATCTCTAGAGTGTAGTCATGTATCAGGTCAGAGTTTATCCTAGTGTATAATACCAGTTATCACGGGTCGGTTTCCGAGACTTTGTTTGACAAAAGCTGCTGTAGATTTCATAACTTACCAGAGCTCAAAATTCCGTTTAGACATCTCGATGTCTATAAATCGACAATCATTGGAATTTTCATCGTGCAAAAAATCACATGGTCTATTCACAATATTAATTAAATAATAAATATGGAAAAAGAACTCTTACACTGCTGAAGTCCGAACAGAAACTAGCAAGATATGTATTTGAAGGATCGAATAGTGTAAGTTCTCACGTCCCGTCGGAACGTAATATCAACAGTGGCTAAAACCATTTATCACTGCCGCGCCGAGAATTTTTGCTCCTTTATATGTATTAAGGCGTTAAGCATTTTCTTAACGTGGTTATTGATGGTATGGATATTAAAAACATTACTTTAGCTAAGAGTCTCATTCACAATCTATAATCAATACTTTTTCTGCCATAAAGTCACACGGAAGCTAGGCCCAGGGCCAAGGCTTTCCTCGACAGGAAAACATTTCAGTGACTCCACTGAACTAGTGTATAACACGGTTTTATTAAATTTATACCTAATTTTATTTCATTTCATTTATTACCATGCGAACAATACACAAATGAAGCCACTTCTGGGCGTAGCAAAATAATTTCTTATCGTATTATTTAGGTCACAACAAAGTTTGTTTAACTTAAAAAGTAACTACTGTTTATAATTATAGATAGAAAATTAACATTTATTTAAATGTAGACCGGGATAACATAAGGTAATAAGAACTTCAAAACTTTGAATATTTTTAAATATATTATATATGTGTATTGTTTTAAAATTTTACGCGCATTAAACAAATCAAAAAATACCAAAAGCGCAATTTTCATGTCATAAATTGTTGAAATATGATATTTTATGTCCGCGAAAATATCGGAACTGCACTAAAGTATATTTTCAAATGTCAAATGCATGGGGACTGAGCGTAATTGAAATGTGAAACATTTACAAATCTGAAGTTTTCTGTATTATTTACCTTTCCTATTGTTTTCTATGTTATTATTAATGCCACATGTTTTTTATTATTTAATGCATTGAGCATTAACATAGTTAGAGCAGAGTTATGTATGAATCGTAGCTATGAATCGTAATAATCGTACTAATGCAATAACAAGACAGTAAACCCTTAGTGGCTGAAAGATAAATTCGCCAAAAGATCCTGAGGAGACAATTAATGAACCTGGAGTGGCGACGCATCACCACTGCCATCCTTTTTCCACACAGTTCGCCAATCCTTGCCCTCTCTCGTCGTACTTAGGCTCTAGCATGCTTATAGAGTATACAGCATAGTTTCCGCGTTATTACTTGTGTCTTATACCATGCTAGCTGTTTCCCAGGACTTCATCCGCGTAAATTGAAAAGTACTTGAACCTCTTTAATGTAGCCCTATCGGAAACCCGTTGTTAGATCATGTCTACTAACTACCTCTCTGCTAAATTACAACTTTGTTCATGACATGGTGTTTGGTATTTTAATTTTAGGTGACCATTCGCTTTTATAAAGATTGATTCCATCTCCCATAAGTCCTTTGATGTATCAATTGGTTGATGAAATGTTAGTTTTAAGTGAAAGGCCATTATTTTAACCGGATCTGTCTATAAATGAAACGTAATCAAGGAATGATGTCTTAGGCGCTTGTAAAAACTCGGACGTCGTTTATGAAGATAGTGTAATAAAAATCGGTGTAAAAAACCGGCGCCGGAATTTTTTACGGTTCGTCGTTCGTAAAAAACCGAGCCAAGATCAAATACAAAATACTATATACAAAATAATAAGTGCTATTGCCCTACGCAGTTATTCGTCGTGGCTTTCTTCTGATTATTTTTCATAATCCGTTATTTAACTTGTTTTTATTTTTATTTTTTATTTTATTTATTTAAGGATCCACAACATAAAGACATCACAAAGTTTGCTTATATAAAACATTTTACAAATATGGTTTTGACTCCTTACACTTACAGTGGACCACAACATTATTAAATACAGATTTTGACAAGACGCACTAGGAAGAAGTTAGAAAAAGCAACAGCAATGTGAGAATTTACAATACATATATAAAAATAATAATTCTAAGAAAATAAAATACTAAGCAATAGTTTTTTATATTGACATTCGGGTGCAAATATATCTAGAGAACTTTTTTTGGACTTGGAGTTGTGTAATATTGTAGAATTAATGTTTCATTTTTCGCTCGTTTCGTACGAGAATGTAAGCAAAACTATAGATAATGTTCATGCTAGGCCCTTCATGCTAGGTTCATCTTGGTTGCGCATATTGTCCGAGTAACTTTCATCGCTAGCTCAATGTATAGTACATAATACTTATATGAACAGTCGCTCACTTAATATATGCCTATCTTAATCTATTAAAATCACGTAACGCCATTCAGGTAGAAAGCCCCCGACACTTTATGCTTCCTCGTGTCCATTTATCAAAGAATCAATGTATAAATGCATGTCATGACTCCTCATAACTTATCCGCTAACATCTGTATGGAATTCTACTTAACACTTTCACTACGTTACTTGCAGAGCTTACAAAGCTAATGTTAGTGTATGTTCTCCGTATGATTGTTTGTTTGGACATGTTACATCAATATTGACTTTGTTATGTAACTTGGAACCTCAATAGCTCAATGGTGGGAAAGCTGCATTGAAGTAAACAAAACCCCGGGTTCAAACTCTGATATAATAATGATTATATTTTATATTTTTTACCTTGAAGGTTGGGTCATATCACGTAAAGACCGGATTCCAAGATATTTTCAAAACTCATAAACTTTTGAACTACCAAAATAACAAGCGAAGTAGGGTAATATTTACATGTACATTTAAATGTATTACCATACAATGGATTGTTTTTGGGTTAACAGCCAGATTAGAAATCAAGTTCTGGGACGAAACTCATACAATATTTATGCGACGCGCGTACAATTGTTTTTCATTGATAGCCTATTATCGCTTGTCCACAATCTCGCCTAGTGTTAAGTGGTCATTGTGTATATAATATTAATATAATATATTATTCAAGAAAGTGACTGATTTTATGGAAGATTAACTTATTCCTAATTTTTTTTACAAAGGGGCAAACGAACTGGCGTTCACATAAGTGACTACCGATGCCCATGGATATCTGCACCACCAAGAGACCACCAAGAGCAGATGCGTTGCTGGCCCTTAATGACGAGTTTAGGCCACCGGGAAGACTCACAAACCCAACGAAACGCGACAATAACACCATTACTAGACTAGAGTTATTTAACAAATACGTTTATAGCGTATCAAATACGGAATCCTTCTATATAAGCATATATAAACACGCTCCTGGCTCATTTTATTATTCATATTAGAGGAGTTTAAGGGCAATAAATATAAGAACACTTTTACTATGAATTTCCTACTATTTCCTACAAACGCCAATGTGCGTCGGTAGTTAGAAAGGTGTAACGCCTGTTTTAAAAAGAAAACATTTATTTTTCCAAACAGATTATTTACCTAAATACAGGGTATTGGGGCCAAACCTATAAGTTACTATTACTAGTACTTGTGGTGGGCGGTCCCGGTCTTCTATAACATTACATATCTTAGACACCCATTTAGAAATTTACAAAAAATACAACAAAAAGTAGGCTATTTATTTCATGACAGTGTAAGTATAGATTTGTGTGTATTTATAATATTATGTGTGTTTTTGTGTTTGCGTGTGTATGTGCGAGTGTGTGCGTGTATGTGTTTATGTACTGATGTGTGTGTGTGTTCAAAGTCTAAAAGTTAAGGTTTGCTTGTCCAATGTGTTTTTGTGGAGCGCGTGATGGTTTTAGCTAAATGGCCTTGAAAAAGTCCTCATATTATATGTTTTATGTCATCCTTTAAGGATTTCCTTTAAAATAAAAATTAAAATAATCGCGCTCGAATATTTCTAGGTGATGTTTTTTTACAACTTTGTGTCTCCGCCATTCTCTAATGTCACCCTTAATTCGTCAGATTATTGAAATATAAACTTGTCTCCATGTAATTAACTTTCCTTATCTTAAACTGACGCTCCCGAATTTTTCTAAGGGTCCGAACTTTTCGAAGGTCTCATATTTTGAGGGGGTACATTACTGGGTACAAGGATTCTTCCTAGGTTTTCTGAAGCGCTCGAGTATTGCGCAAAATCTCCTTTGAGGCTCCCTACCGTAATAGGTAAAGCAACGACTTTCGTACCATTTTAAGAAAATTGCGCGGATAGTGGAGTATGAAATTTGACACAATTACAGTCTATATAGTGGAGGGTGTGCGAATCGAGTGAGTGAATAAAAATTGCATAATAAGTATGTATATTAAATTATTCAAATAAAACTTCACGCACACCAATGTCAAGTGATTTACACAGGACACGTACATATATATTTTATTATTGGAGCATGTCAAAGCGTAATCGTGACAACCGTAAGTTATATTATTGTCAAATACAACAATACATATCGTAGTACATATGTGATACGCAGATAAAGGTTTGTGGCCACATTTTGGGCCGGCGATCTCTAGCATATTTTTTTTTGCACAAGGCTGAAAAAAGGGCTTTCGTTACTACGACCAGTAAGATAAAGTAGCAATGGCTGAACGACTGTGACTTTGGCACATGGCACGAATCACGCGGGATATACGTAAAAACAGTGCGCTGAAAAAACAAACACTTAAGAAATCACGCGTTAGAGAACAGACTTCTTGGTAAAATTAGGCAAAATTATACCAAGAAGTCCGTTATTATCCTGAATAAAAGATTAATTCTTAGTAAAGATGAAAATATTTTTTATTTCAATACGGTTTTATTACTGAGAAGCTTTATATGTGTGCCTATTGGACACCCACTAAGTAAAAAAATATCTGTGACACCCTATTGAATAACTTTTTTTTTATTAGTCTATTGTGTCGCACAGCTCAACAAAGTCCACTTTCCTCTTTGAATAACTGTTGGAAAATAAAAAATAATTCCAAATTACATTTAACGGAGTAATTAAAGTTCTGTACTTGATAACGCTGTCTTTCTCGAATTTTATACTTTATTTCACAGGCAGATAGCTTGATGTTACAAAGAATAACAGTCGCTACATAACCTTTTGTAGAATTGCACAAGAAACGGAGAGGAAAACAGTGGTCACGAATAGTGGAAGATACAGTTCCAAGTTAGGTTGTGTTGATCTTTTTTTTAACTGTACTATAGTCTTTAGCCTCATATTATTTCACCTTAAGTGCATATTAGCTCCGTGAAATAAAAAATAATGATACTCCTTTGTTTATAAAGCTAATAAACAGAAACCACTATAACACAAGCATTAAGTTGTCTACCTTAGGAACAGACGTCCGTGTGTCATATAGTCCTGTATATATTTATTTATTATTTATCTTTATTGGTTTTAAAGTTCTAAGTGAATAATTCCTGATACAATTAACACATTGCTTTTATGGGCACCCACAACGTCCATCACTTTGCCGTTATAACCACCACCAATAGAATTTACTAATACAATTTTCAATTATGGTAGCACTGTTCTAAAGACATTTCATTGGTGACGCCATTACGACCGACCATTAACATCCGCCATGAGTCATGTTTATCATGGTGGTAATAGACATGTAACACAGATTACGACACTGAAGATAAGTCATTACAACTGCCTTTATAATTTTAATTATAACTAACAATATATAAAAAAGAAAGGCCATCTGTGGCGAAATTTCGAAAACCGCGGGACATACAAAGATGAAATTTGCAGTGAGGTACTTTATAAGTAGTATACATCCATTAGCAACGGATTTTTCGATACAAAGGCTCAGGTTTTATCTTATGTGATGTCGCGAAACTACTAGTAAGGATATAAAAACATAATTAACACAATTGTAGTTGGCCTCTGGAAAGAGAGGTGGAGGTTGAGTCTTTAATTAGCGTCACGCTTGCAGTCCTTTTGGTGTGCAGCCAAAATGGTTCAGCGCGTCCAGGTACCAGTCTATCTTTCTCATATAAGATGGGCGAGAATTGGCGGCAATACTGTCACATGAAGTGATTGTATTGTTGTCACGTTTCGTTCGATTTGTGAGAGTTCCCGATAAACTAAACCCGTCTTTAAAGGACGGCAACGCATCTGCAAGTCTTCGGGTGGTGCAGGTGTCCATAGGCGTTTAAAGTCACTTACCGCCTGCTCGTTTGTAACTTAAGGAAAAGAAATTACTATATCTCTACCATCAATGCAAGAGAAAATATATTATATCTTCTAGGTAATCAGTTATAAAGAGAGTTGATCACTGTTTGCATTTTTATTAGAATATTATGCAACTATAATATGTTTACGCTACATAATACTGGCTGTACTCACTATACATTATTACTATACTTACCATACAACTATTTATTTTTCAGATTATTAATCTATTCAATAATTCTTATTTTCCTTCCTTTATTTATTCCTCCAATAACATAACAATTACAATTGAAAGTTGACAGATAAAAGGCCCCTAATTCCCGCCATTATTCCATTATGTTCTTCTTTTTTTATATCTTTGACGACAGTGTAGTTCTTATATGTCAGTGCTGCCAGTATTTCTCGCGAAAAAGGTTGGCGACAACACAATAAACATTCTAGCATAGACGTTATCATTGTTTTAATATGGCAAAAATCTGTAAAGAACCAATATTCATTAAGAAACGACACAAATAAATAAATGAAAAAAAAACGGTAAGCCATCTTTGGCGCCTTCTTAATGACCATGGCTTAAATTGTTGACATTAACGCCAGGTAGTACTTATCGTTCACGTCAAAATATTATCTACACCTACCTACCTACTTGCCATTATTTATATACTGGTCCTACTACTGAACAGTGTTATTATGGGCCATAGAGTATAGACTTTTGCGTCGATTTAATAATGAGTATAGGGAAGAGAAACAGGCGAGGAGGTAAAGTGAATTATTATTTACTAACTTTATTAACTAACTCCAACTACAATGAAGTGACGTAAGAAGTTTTTGGTAAGAAAGTAGTCGCCATTAAAATAAATCCTAATAATTTTTTATATTGGATAGTTGATATCGGTTTAAGTAATTCATAAATAAAGTGACATTGCTACATTGTCTAAGATTATGGAAATATAAGTAAATTTAATACATAAATCACGTGAAACCGAAGAGCAATCAGAGCCATGACGTAACTTCTTGCCAAAGAAATTGTTGATGCTAACGTACACTTTTATCACACTCCACTGTACAGCTTTTTGTTTGGCAAGACATTACGTTATACAAAAAGCCACGACAGTTCGAACGTTTTGGCGCATAAATTTGAATGGATTTATGAAAACACTAAATTAACCATATCTCTGAAGTATGTATATTTTAGGTTTTATTGAATTTAAGGCACAATGGTTTGGAAAATCCAAAATGTACGCCTCAACGCTTAACATATGAAATTTAGTATTTCATTAATTATAAATACATTATACCGAATTACACACTCACTTTTTATAGAAAACAGAGCGCCGTAATTCTGAAACTAATAAAAAAAATAATTAACTTTCGGAATGTGATCGTGCGAAATCCACACACACAGTTATCCGGACGTCCAAGGAAATACGTTTTAATCAGTTTTTTCTTACACTAAATAACATAAATATCGTTCCAAAGTATCAAAAGTGTTAAAACACGTAATCAATCTTAATACAGATTAATTTATATTTATCAATAAGTGCCATAACCAACGGGAATACAGTTAGTTTTAGTTCGGGAAATTGCTCCATTTTGATTAAATAAGATTAGCGCACTCTCCAAACGCGTTGTCACCTGTGCAATATTATCTAGTTTCTGTAAAATTTTCAACTAGCCTATATATACCTACCAAAGATATCGGAAAATCCAAAAGTTAACAAAGTTTTCCAAACTGTTGATTTAATTTAGTAATTGTTTTCTTAGGGGCATTGAAAATTGAAAATCTTAAGATATACAACTAACTATGTATTACCAGCTTCTATAGATATAATTAGCTTAATGGATCAGTTTAAACAGCGATATCCAACTTCATTATAATTGTAAAATAATAACTCGTCAACAAACAAAACAACGTTTAATAATGATTAAAGCATCAAAGACATATGGAAAAAGAACCACACACTATCTAGTTCTTCGTTTACTTAACAATATGGATCCTTCTTTTAAAAATAGCATAAACTTAAATAACATCAAAACAAAACTAAAACTTTATTTGTTGAACATCATGTATATGACTTAGTTGTCGCTATCTTGTGTCGTGCGTGCATAAAACAGCTGCCTCTCAAATTTGTTCACTAGTAAGCGTCTCTTTCCTTCTTCCATACATTACCAGGAGATGAACAAATCGAATAGATGAGTGTACTCATATATATATATAATTTTAAGTTACTCTAACCTAAATGTACATGAAATTATATAAATTTATTGTAAATCCAATAATTTAATTCAGTGCACAGTTATTTATCTTTATATCCTGAAAATAACTTTTTAAAATGACCATTAGGGCATTCAAAAATAAAGATAGCCTATGTAATCTAAGGATTAAAATACATACATTCCTAGATAATACGATATCGCTTTTAAAGCACAAAACCCTCGAAAATGGCAAAACGTTCGAAAATGACGAATTACGAAAAATTGTGAAACCGTAAATAGGTTAAATGAAAACCAGTTTAAAGCTGAAGATGTGCATTTATAAATTAGTACAAATTCGCTTTCAAAGCGTGCCTACAAAAGCAATAAAACTCTCGAAACTGGCCAAACGCCGGAAAGTCACGAATTAGTCGCGTCGCGCGATTTAATGAAAGTAAAATTAGTCCGGCGAGATCAACAACCGAGCATTGACACAGTGCACTTGACTCGGCGCTCCCCTGCACACTCATAGCGGATCTCGTTCCACTCGCGTAGCGTCTGCTTTGAGGCCTTTAAGTGGCGTATTCATTAGAAAGAAATATATTTTTTTTGAACTTAGACTTTCGAGAGTGGAGTTCGTGATTAATATAATACGCGGCATTTTAACACACACACACATAAAGCTGATAGATCGGAGAAGGCCCTGGCTTAATCAGTTACTAAGTTAAGTGGCTCTTACCATGGCCGGATGAAAGACTGGTTTTCAAATATCCTTCTCTTCAGTGTTTCCGAAGGCACGTAAGACTGTGTTCCTGGGATGACATTAGACGGCTGTCAGTCATCTTAACTCGCCTAGCAGCCACATCCTCTGTAATTTAAGTAGACCCTGCTACTAGGCGGGTATAGAACTCTAGGTAGAATAAGATAAATAAGCGGGTTTTTAACTCACGTTGCTATTACACATTGCAACGGCAGTCTCCTTCGCGACACTGTTTCGTAGCAAACTCATGAGAATGGACCCCGGATAGGTTTGTTACTAGTCTAACAAACCCAATATCTACAAACACGTGTCTTGGGACAAATATCTACTAGTATATATGCTACTTAAGCGGTTTGTGGACACTTTCAACTAATTTATAGCGATTATAAAAGCAGCCGGTTTTAGGAATATTCGCGATGCTATAAAATTTTATAGACAACGGTACATATATTTTTTATCACTTCGAAGCAAAGTTCACATATTACTATTATTTTTCATGTGTTTAGTTTTCTCGTCTATTTTGCAAGTCACTAGAGAGGTGATTCTTTACAATTGAATTTAAATAGTAATCATAAAAGCTTTTAACTTAAAAACCTTACGTGAAGGTGTCTTTCCAATTCTAGTAGTTAAAAAAATATATAATCACCGTCACGCTTGCAGTATTTTTGGTCTCCAGCCGAATTGGACCAATGCGTCCGGTTACCAGTACCTCTTTCTCACATAAGATCGGCGTGAAGTGGCGACAATGCTGTCACGTCAAGTGATGGTATTGTTGTCATGGAGTAAGATAGGGTGACGAACGCACATTCACGGCGCCAAAACTAACCGTGGAATTTGCAGTATCGAATTCACTTTGAAAACACACGTGGGAATTTTGCATAAATGATGCTCGAAGCATTTTCCTTTGTGAACTACCTGGTTTGAAAACGTGCCACGTCAGAATTCACTATACTTTAAAATATCACGGCTAGAATCTATCCAGTATTAGCTTTATTATAGGAACTGTCGTTCTTTCACATTATTCAGCGAAATATTTGGAGTGAAACGTACGTGGATCTGTTAAAAATATTCACGTATGAAATGTTTTCAAATAAATATAAAATTGAGTTTGAACTTTGCATCAAAATTGAAATTTGACTTCAGACAGACAATCTATTTTCGAGATGATATGGGCGAATGTTTGAGTTTTGACGCGATATCCGCTGGTGAAATTTAGCTGACGGTATTCATAAAAGCCTATTAAAAGTTAATCAAAATTTATTAAAAGTAGTTATTGATTAATTATTTCGTTTATTAAAAGTTCTTTAAATACTCACCGTGAAAGACGCGACATAAAACTGAAAAAGCAAAAATTAAGATTTTTTTTCATGTATTTAATTTATACAGTTTATTGACGAAAGCTACAGCCTTAATTAAATTTGACAAGTTACTTTTTTTTTTTTTTCAGAAAATATACTTAAAGAACGCCGTCAGACACAGATTTCTGTGTTAATTAATCTACCAATTAAATTCAGTAATATTTTGTGTATTACATGATAGAGACGAATTTCTTAGCATTCCATGGAGTCACCGTGTGGGTACCGGGTCCATCGCATTGCAAAGGAAGGAACCATAGCAATGCCCTGGACATGTGATCCAGGTGTAGGATTTAGAGCGCACTTTATAGTGGCTACTAACACACTCCTTCACTGCCAGTATTCCCTCCCCTACCTAGCCAAATCTGGTATAATATAATTAATGTACAGCTGTCTGATATATTTTCGGAAATACCTAATCGTGTCGTGATCCATGCTGGATGCCATACGCAATGATCATCATGATGTCTACGGAGCAAGGACAAACAATACTTTTGAATACACATAGAAGCCATGTTTGCACGTGCTTTGTTTTGTTTTTTTGGATTCCACATCTGGGCAAGGTATTCTTCAATTTTCTACATTAAACCTATGCCAGCATATTTTGTCCTGTAAAACCTTGGCTCATTATTAGCATTCGTTACTTTATCGTTTCATAGAGACTTTATTCGTTGTTTAGAAACTTTTCTCAATCTCCTTACATTTCGTGTGTACTTTGTGAAGGCATGATTATACCGCTCGAGCCTAGGTAGAAATTTCCCGGGTCAGACAGGCGAGGACAGCTTAATTACAAGTGATAACATTCACGCTTCAGCTCGATCGTGGCTCCATTTCTATGCTAATGCAGCGATGTACTGCACACACACACGTCCAGACATAGTTACGGATTAGGTCCAACGGTACGTAAATGTAGGGAAATTGCAAGCCAAAATTTACATTAAGAATTAGAACATGTCACTGCGGTCGTCATCCGTACAGCGCCATCTAGTTTGCTTTGGTGTAACCTTTTCCACTTGACATCATTGCCATCTAGTGATGTAGCAACCGCTACACCAATAATTCTTTGTATCTTACCAAACCAGTTTTTCAGGATTATATTTTAGTATAGATCTAGAATATAGATTTTAATTGAGTTTCCCACACACCCACACACAATTCAACAGCCCCATCGGCCCATGGTACATGTCCATCTCCAGCGAGCCGTCCGGCGAACATTTCTCCGCCATTTTGTTTTCTTGCTTCGTCACCATTCGTCGCCATTTCGCTCGCGCGTTCTGGAACCAAACCTGCGAACAAAAAACTTAAGGTTGATGTCGGCGAAGGAAATAATGCGAATGCGTTGCAATAAAATGTCGCGAGCGCAATAAAAGCTGTTTCGCCTTAATAGAGCGGAGCTTGTGTACCGGAACAAAACAGTGGAAAACGGTCGACGTAGAGTCATTTTTTTTCTTTCAAATTTCGTTACGTTCTATATTCGCATTAATTAGCGTCCGCGGAGGCTATATTTAATGTGAAATTTTTCTTTTATTGCTCAGGTACACAAATTCTTGGGCAGTTTTTGCGGAGTGGCCGATAGCGTTCCGCAAATGTGCCCTTGTGGGTTGCGTTCTGAAATGCAGATCCGATCTTTAATTAGCGAGATTACACCGCGGGGCGCCGCGTCGCGGAGCGTGACGCTAGATCTACTCTCGTCCTCTAAACTGTACGATCTTCGCAGCGGAGCGGTCTCTGCAAAGTACGCGTATAACATTCCGTCACGTTGTTCCAGGCGCGGCAATTAAATGCACGCGCTAAAATTCCACGCTCCTCGTACCCGTTATCGTCCAGACTCTATGAGGACATTAGCAAATATTTTGTATTCGTTTGGTGTTTAACAACAAAAGTTCCATTTAAATTTTAAAATTTCAAAATTTAATTCCACTTGGAATACTTTTTAGGCGCTGCATAAACAGCTAATGAGTTGGTAATCAATTGTATATTGATTGTTCGATTGCCTAACATCGAACTGCATTCAGGAGCGATTTATCCTACAGTATTACCAGGACGTGCGCATGATGACCAATAGCGCACAGGCGCGCTACTGACTCCGCCCACCGCGTCATGGCTGCTACGAATGTCGTCTATAGCCAAATTTAGATTATCATGAAACTATCGCTTCTTTCTAAGCTAGTATCAAAAACGGCATAGGCATTTCAAATTAGCTGTTCAAGCATACATCAGGTCTTTTATAGAACACGAATAAACAAAAACAATCCTATTGCTATCACCAGTATAATTGTGTGTCCTTTGCAGTTCTTGGTTTCAGTCCATAAATATATAAAGATCGATAAATTCGATCTACAAGTTAACTATATCTAATGATTTATGGAATATGGTTATTTGTAACAAAGAATGATATAACACTCGTATCAGTGACAGTATAGGCCTAAGACATTTGCTATGTGATAATCTACCTGTTAGCCTATTTAGAACTTTTGTATCGGATAGATATGAATATCCACGAGGGTAGCCATTACAAGTCCTTATGGTATCGGTTCGGACAAAGCGCTGTAGCGTTAAGATATTTAACTGTTTCCAAATGTTGGGGTAGTATAAAGTTTTAAATGACTTCGAAGCAATTCCATAAAGTGTGATAGATATTGAGTACCAATAGCCCATATAATTTCAGTAAGAACTGAATTTATTTTAGTTATATCGAAAGAGAAAGTAAAGAGACTAAGGCGAACTTAAGTGATGGAAACTAAGTAATTTCATTAAGGTTGTAAATTCTATGATTATGAATGTGAAGTAGATTTGGAATTGAGGGGGAAATAGAAGTACTTACTATGGCGTATTTAATGCCTAAAGAATCAAAAGTCTCATGTACTCATAATAATTAAGTATTGCCATGTTATCATTTGAAAAATATTATACTGTAATTAATATATCTTAAGCCATGTGTTTAAAAAATTAGATTCAACTTTAGATGATATATGGCCTATAGCCTTCCTCGTTAAATGGGATATCTAATGGGTTCCTGACATTAGTGCGTTCTAGTAAACAAACAAACTCTTCACTCTTCAGCTTTATCGATTTTTATATTAATCGAATGGCTCGTCGGCGCAGTGGGCAGTTGACCCGGCCTTCCGCTCCAGGGGTCGTGCGTTTGATTTCCGCCTGTGTCATATAGTACTGTATAAATTTATTTCTTATTTATTTGTATGTTAGTATAGATTCTATATTAAATAAAAAGAGTTATATAAGCATTTTCCTGACGAGAAAATTCAAATAGGAGCAATGGTGTACATTAAAGGACGATTGTATATGAACATGTCAATTGTACTGAAACTGAAATCACTTAAGTATTTGAGACTGTAACTGATATCATTTAAATATTTGAAATAATATAATATTGAATTTAATAGTATCCATTTCTGGTCCCTGTGCAGAATAAGTTCAACCTTTCCAAAGCAATTTAACTATTCACATGCGAGACTACATTTAAAAATTTCTACGGACAGCAGTATCGGTACGGGCAAGGAATATAAAAGGCAAGATAAGTTATTTCCTCTACTATATTTGGACATCGGCATAATATTACTTCTTCAATTTATGGATACAAATACGTGGGCTTCTTTAAGCGAGAGAGATGTTTGTCAAAGGATATTGGAAAACGTTATAACATGGGGTCATTTTAAATTTGGTTTCATGCAAAGTAAGTATAGGGACGTCTTCTCATAAGGATAGCATTTTTAGTTGATTTTGTAGAAAAATTGTTTCTGCACTGACAGAGGGGATTAATGCGTCTATAATATCTGTAAACAGGGTTTTTCTATATCGTGTTGATAACTGTTGTAACATAGCCATCTAAAGCATTTTTAAGAACTTTGAATTTTCTTCGGATAGCTATTTATTATTAGAAAGGACATCTAAATCCGCACTGGTAGGATCATACCAGATTTGGCTATTCAGGGGAGGCAACACTGGCAGTGATAGTAAATGTTATTGGCCACTATAAAGAACGCACTCTTAAACCTACACCTGGGTCTCAGTCCACTGCTGGACTAGGGCCTCTTCATGAGCACGCCATTTACTTCTGCTGTTTGTCAAGTGCATCCATTTCTTGTCCTTATATAATTATAACACTCACCAAAAATTATATTAAATCTGTCTGTTGATAAATTTAAACGACTTATTAACTACACACTTATTCGTAAAGCGTAATGTACAGTTGAAGACTATATTTAAGATAAAACTGCTTGGAGTTGAGTCGCTTCAGCTACTTTATAATCATTATACAAATATATTAGATATGTAGGTACATTTCTTTTATAAGTACTATTTTTAAAAGAGTGGCTAACGAGTTTCTCGCTGGTCTCGTGAATAGACTTTGCCGAATCAGTGGCAGCTTTTAAAATATTTGAGTATTCATAAGACTTGATTTATATTGTATGATCCTGACCTCAGTTTGTCTAGAGTTATACAAATACTATCAAGTGAGTACAGTGAGTAGGGTTGGTAGAAGTCTTTGGTATTCATGCGTATTACTTTAATTTGAATAAAAAAAAGGAAAAAATTTAATTATTCTATACACTTTTTTTTCATTTCGCTTCATCATTTACTATTTTTTTATTAATTTGGATAAGAACTGCATATATGTTGTATTAGCTTTTATACAGCTATAAATGTATAGGGACGTATAATGTAACATGTTACCATTGCACGTAACGTAAGCTTTCATTTTTTAATAAAATAAAGTTATAGAGAAATATATTTTACAGATTTTTGAAACTATCGATATATCCGACATTAGCAGCTCTTAGGCATTAAAAAGTATAGATATGGACTAAAAAGTCATGCAACATTAAATTTAAATTAAATGATAGTAGAGTATTGAAACTCGATTGGAAGGAATGAAATTCTATCAAAAATAAACATGCACGATAAACAATTACTTCGTTATTAATTTTTTTAGTTTTTTTTTTCAAAAATAGTTCAGTGAAACGATACAATGTCAAAATTAATAATTATGTACCAGTGTTTCTTTTTTCAGACATTCATCAATAGAGTAGAAAAGAATGTTACACATTGTTAATAATAGTAAGGTGAAATGTGCCGGCGGTCGACGTTATCTCTAAAATGAAAAAGAAATTGTATCCAGTACAGTACGATTTTTTTGTCATAAGAAAGTGTAGCAGTGTTTATGTCCACTACTGCGTTAGTTAGTGACTATCCATCATAGCATAATGTCTTCAGAAAATTTTTTCTTTTTTTCAAACCGACTTCAAAAAAGGAAGAGGTTTTAAATCCTTTTGTATGTTTTTTTTGTCTCTTAATTGTTACACAATTACTTCACCATTTGAGTACCAATTTTGATGATTCTTTTTTTTGTTTGGTAGATCATACTTCAGAAGTATTCCCATATAAATTTTATCAAAATCGACATATTGGTTTTTGAAAAATTAACAAAAGTCTAAATCATTAAGTATGGACATTCGCATTAGCAATAAATTATTTTTAAATAAAAAGAAAACCGCCTTCAAAAACAAAAAGACGAGGAACTAAAAAGCAAAAAATAAATAGCATTTTCACGTCTCAATGCTACATACATGGAAAACATTTTACCTTTTAGGATTTTTAATGTTTTATAAAAAAAATTACTCATCTTGTTCAACAGCCCCAATAATAACAATGTATTCGTCCTCGAATAATGTCTACCTTTCAAAGTTTAAAATACCTGTGAAATTTTTGTTCGAATACCCTTTCGAGATAATTTACCTGAAAACTTTATAGACATTCCCGTCAAGCAAGTTTTATCTTAATTTATTAAACAAATTTAAGCCTTACTAAATTGCTTCAGAAATTCTCATCACTGAGACGATACAGTGGAATTTAGTAATAAAAATCTTTCTACATAAAATGTATATAATATAACTGATTAAATAAACCAGGCAAGTGGGAGTCAGACTCGCGCAATAAATTATTTTAAGATTTATACTGCTTCTTATTTATTCTCTTAGTCTATTACTATATTTATTTGTCAAATAAATAATAGCCGGTTTGAGTACATTTTTTTTTGTAATGTAACTACACACTTACAGTTTTGAGTTTTTTCCTTTACGTGTACTTTTTGCCAAATTACACGATCCTATATTACCGGGATGATTTTTTACAGCTTCATGGAACCGAAAACTTAAATATTTGCTATTAATTAGAATTTCAAGCTTTACGCGTTCCTGAAAAAAAGGGTCCTGACAGACAGATGGACAACGAAGTGATCCTATAAGGGACTGTAAAAAAGGTATCTAATAAAAGTTAAAAACTGCGAGATCTTATGTTTAAGTGCCTGTTATCGGGTGATTCAGGCAAGACCAGATAAATCTTCGCCTGTTTTCATATTATTACACATTACGTCTCCAAGATTATATTTTAATCTTTTATAGTCGAGATTAATATCAGCGTCTATGTAAAAGATGTATACGTATGGGTTATAACAAATTTGCAAAAACTTGGTCTTCTGGCACAAAGCTGAAATAAGAAAATATATACGGAAAAATTGGCGCCTATAATACCGAGAGGCTTATTTCACTAGGCAGTGTTACTAGTCAGATAAACTTTTAATTAGTCTTTGTAACATAGTACGCTTTCTAGATTCATCTCAATGTGTTAATAAAGTGGTGAAAACACGATTATATAGTAGCGTTCCGTATCTGATACACGATAAAGGTATCTGTTTAATAAAAAGTTGTTGTCAGATTTCACTCAAAATAATATTTCCCAATGAGTTTTCAGCATGTCCTATCAACATGGAAAATTTCAAGTCTCTACATGTAATAGATTGAAAATTCTAGTGGAGGGACCACTTTGCGGGCGGAAAAAAGGACAGAGCGACACCATAATTATTCCATTTTCCAAATCAAATCGAATCGAATCAAATCGAATGGAATAAAATCGAATCAAATCAAATGTTATTTTATTCAAGCAGCCTTTTACAAGTTCTTTTAAATCGTCAAATATTTTAAAACCTTCCACTGCTTCGGAAGGTGGCAGTCTTTTTTTTATGTTACAAGGGGGCAGACGAGCAGGCAGCAGGCACCGAAGTGCCTACCGGCGCCCATTATCTTTCGATTGCTTATATTTAGAGAGTCGATATTTTCACAGCTTCAAGGGATTACAGACCTCAATATTTGATATTAATTTGAAAAATTGTCAGACAGACACACAGATAGACAAACAGACAATGTGGCAACGACAAATTTACAATTTTCGGAGTTTTTTCTTTCCTTGTGTTACAAGGTGTAGCTGCTTGCCAAGTTTCATGATTCTAGGTCAACGGGAAGTACCCTATAGGTTTGGGGTCCCCTTGCAAATATATGGGAAAAGTGATATAGACGGTGAAAGTGATATCTTTTGATTGAGTTCACTTGGAGGGTTAATTTTTTCACAGCTTCAAGGGACCGCAGACTTCAGTATTTGGTATTAATTTAAAATTTTTAGGTCCCGTTCCCGTTCTTAAAAAAAAGGGCTTGACAGACAGACAGACAGGCAGACAGACAGACAGGCGGACAACGAAGTGATCCTATAAGGGTTCCTTTTTTCCTTTTGAGGAACGGAACCCTAAAAAAACAACAACGGAAAGTACCATATCGCTTTTGAGTCCTATACAACCAAATCTTTTGATAAGGATTAATAAAGTATTCTTTATCCAGTGTTTTTGCAAATGTATGGGAAATGTGATATCTTTTCATTGTGAATACTTAAAGGACGGATTTTTTCACAGCCTTAAGAGACCGTACACCTGAATATTTACTACAAATTTCAACTTTATAATTCAACGCGTTCCTACACAGACACTGTTGCAACAACAAATTTACAGTTTTCGGATTTTTTCCTATACTTATGCTGCAAGATGTAACTTCCGACCAATTTCATGATTTTAGGTCAACGGTAAGTACCCTATTGGTTTTGATCCCTTTTTCGTATGCACCAGTATAGAAAATGCGACATTAAAGGCCATATCTTCTGATAGTGTTCATTTGGAGGATTAAATTTTCACAGCTTCAAGGGACCGCAGAGTTCAATATTTGGTATTAACTTCAACTTTGTAGGTCTTTCCGTTCCTAAGAAACAGCGTCTTGATAGACAAACAGATAGACAGACAACAAAGTGAACCTATAAGAGTTCTTTTTTTTCCTTTGAAGGTACGGAACCCTAAAAACAGAACCGTAATGAAATATCATACAATATTACTGCACTGTTTTGGTTCTTAACAGAAAAGGCATCCTTTGTGATCGGTTATGTAGTGATTAATAATAACATTACTGCGTAGTGGGAAGAAAATTCCTTTACCTAATATAATGGTTCCGGAGTGATTACGTAGGCAAACAGATAATCCCCGCCACCGATAATGATTTATTATCTTTTTAGGAAGATTTTGTATCCGTCCATCTCTATCTAACATTGACGTAATCTAGAAATATAAAGCCAACGATAAGAGGGAATGAGTTTTTGGCTAATCCTTCTGGGTGGCCAAATTTTACCCAATTTGTAAATCGTTAGTTAAAAACGATACTCCAAATTTTTAAACAATGTTACATAATTTTACGCGGAGGCAGTCGCAAGAAAAGCTAGTCCTATATGTGTTATCTATATACCTATATAAAAGCGAAAGGTCACTTATCAAGAAATCGCGTAAATCGCGGGACGTACAATGAATTTGGCATGGGGGTAGCTGGTAGTTTATAGCTACTAGACATCCGCAATGAACGAATTTTCCGATACGGGGCCTGGCTAAGGAGATGTAAGGGATGTCGCGATTCAGTCGCGGGAATCAGTTACTTATAAGGTCTGCTTACTTTTGATGCCGCTCATGGTCTTGGAGCAGTACCGGTCGACGGACATCAGGCACTTGACGTCCTCGGCCGGGAGCGGCGCTATGGTGTGGTCGTCCGTGGGCTTCAGCTTGTCCCACTTTTCTTCGTCCTGCACCACCTGGTTGATGACGGCCATGTCCTCGTCGCCGTACACCACGTTGTAGCCCATGCTCCTGATCTTGTCGCTGTACGTGCGGTCTATTCCCGGAGCCGTCATTTCGGCGTCCAGCACCAAAGTCGCGGACAAAATAAGCAAAGCCTCAGTCCACATTGTTTCTGCGGCAGGAGCCGATGGATAGTGATGTATCGCAGAGAAATGAGACAGAGCTAATGATGTAAGGAGACGTGATGAGACTGTATCATTAATTGAGGCAGCGCGAATTTGTTTAACTTCGACGTAAGAGTGTTTTTGTCAGGTGTTACAAGCCTTTTCATATTAAAAGTATAGTTGTCTTGAGAAGAGCTTAATTTCTGACTTGATAGAAAAACTTATGACTCGGTAATGTTTAGTAGGAGTGTTTTCCAGAGATATATGTAGTTGCTTTTTTCGCACTAGTATGTATTTTGTAAAAAAAATAAACTTTTGAATCGAATTTATATTTTGAAGCGCACCCCGCCTACATCGCCTGGTTACGCTGTAGAAGTAACCAAGATACGACTAAAATTAAGCCAGTGCATCTATACAAATAGAAGAAGTGGTCATTACAATAAAAGTCACTAAAAGTTAGGTTATTACCCCATTCATATCATCAATACTTCAGTACTAGTTTCAATTTAAAATACACCTCCCTTTTGGAGATTTAGTTTCCTATCTCTGTTGCATCTTAATTACGTATAATAAATAAGTATAATACGTTTCACTAAAATGGTTGTCCCCCCCGTCGGGTGAAGGTGGAGGTATTCGGGACGCACGCACCGTCAACAAACAGCCTTCGCACGCGCTGCATACAAACACTGCGCTCAACAACAAACATTTCCACTAATTGCGTTAAAACTGCACCTCTAACAATTCGTATCATGGAATTTATAAGTATAAACGAATGCACTATAGCTCACATTTGTTACTCAAATATCAGTATTTTTTTTCAGTTTTCAATTCATCTCTTTACTAAAGTTTGTTTGGATAAAAGTTAACTAATAACTTAATCTTATGTTCCATTTCATTTTAGAAGTTTTACTTTTAATTTTTTTCTTCACTACCATATTAATTATTAGCTACTAAAAGCTGTGGCGACAAACACAGCTAGTTAAAAAATATATTGAAAAAAGAAAATTTCTTAAGTTTTCGGCAGTGCAGGGCGCGAATCTAAACAATTGCAGAAACGCACGCAGAAGTTTTGCGGCGTAAATAACGCAGGCGCGCGAAACCTAACGCTATTACATATTTACTTTTTTTTTTATATCATATTTAGCGCCATTAGCAACGCTTTCTTTACATTTATAGGTGCTGATGGTAACGCATACCACCCTACTTCTGTAACGCATAACGAAACAGATCTAATTTCTGATTAATTTTGTGGAACGTAAGTCCGATTATACAGTTATTAGCTGTAGCTCTATATCACGTTATATAGAATACAACTGAAAGTTAGGCGACCGCGACAGAAATATGTAAATTTCTATGGTGTTATAGTGCGTTCATTCTTAAAATGTAAACAGACGATCCGCAATCTGCTATGGGGTGGCTAGAGCGACGGACCAGGTACGATTGAAACACCACACCACCGCACCGCACAAAACAGTGCAACAGTGTTTTCACTAAAAGATTTTTGTTCTGTTCTAAAATTTTTAAAAATTATTTCTACTTATTTATTTCCAATTCATCGATTTAGGCAGAATTACTTAACTACCTAGTTATTTTAAAAAAAATACGGTGCGCTTGATACGCTACACCACCCCACAGCATCAAAAAGTGTATATTCCGCGATTTTAAACAGTGAGCACGACGTCATGCCTCCAACTTTATTCAAAAAACCTAAAATTATATTTAAAAGACAGAGTCTTATAGTCATATACGTTATGTTGTTCAATTAATTAAATTAAGAGAGTTGTCTTGCTCAAGTTTATTAGCTTAATTTGCGCAATTAATTTTCTAGATTTAACTATAACGAGAGTTGGTTGTAAACATCAATTTCGTATTTTTGTAAACCAACTTATACAGATACGACCATATCCGCCTCTTCATGTCATGCGTGGCAACATAAGCAGCGTTCCATTGTTTCGTACATGGGCTCATTTCACTTTCTTTAAATGAGTTTAATTACGATAAGGAATTACGCACTATACACCAAATGGCTTATTCACACGGATACAACTCTGTTCGTCGTCTGCAGTCGACAATATTATCAACAAAAATATAAATCATTAGCTATAAAACTCTTGTACCTACACGATGCCTTCGGCTAAGTTAGAATGTATAAGACCCCAATAAACTACATTGGATCAGCATTTGAGCGAATTTCAGAGACGCTCAGGAATCATGAAATTTACCTTGTATTTAGAACTAATAATACACTAAAAAAACTCTGCAAGCGTAAAGATAAACTACAGAGCCAGTTTAAATCGGGAGTCTATAGAATTAAGTGTCCCGAATGCAACAGCACCGACGTAGGTTGTACAGGCCGCTCTTTTATAACACATTGAAAGGAAATGTGGCCGCATTCCGCAATAATAACCCTCACGTCTCATTTTGCAAAATATCTGATGGATAGCGAACAAAATATAACCAGTGACCGTTCCTCTAAAATCCTACACAGCTGCGATAACGCTATCCGTCTACATCTGTTGGAAAAATTTGAAATAGTTAAATACATATAAGAATGCCGGTATAGGGTTAAATTATTAAAATTATGTCTCAAGCTCCCCATTATTGAAAATATTTGAAGGTAGCGCTAAGATGGTGGGAAGCCGGCGGTATAACTTGTAAGCTGTAATTTCGCCAATCACTATACCAATAAACTTTGCAGAGTCTGTCTCCTGATGATGCTTCGGTGTCGTAGCGAAACGTGCGTTGAGGCACATCGGAAGGTCAGTGTCGTGCTGTGCTTTCGTGGCGGGTTCGGTAGTGTGGGTTTTGGGTTATATTGCACCGATTTTCCTTCGTATTTATTCGCGGATTTAACAAAGTCGTTTAGTTTTTCATGCATGTCATGGATTTTCGCAAAGTAACGCCTGATTATATCATTAAACAAGTTGTAAATAATTAAATTTTAAAAGTCTAATCCGACTGGGCTAAGTTGAACAATAATTACTAAGAAACTTAAATTTTTAATTTAATTTGTTTTAATAAATATATTTAATTATAAGTTTTTTTAGAACTAAGTGTATATAACAAAAACCCCTAAAATATCGTATTTTTTTCTATGTATCATACTCTGATATTGATATATATAGTATCTTTATAACAAAAATATCAAGAGGCGCTAAATTAGATATTGTGCAAAATGTATGCGCTGAACGGTGTGGCGGTTCGGCCGAACGAGCGGACTTGGTGCGGAGCGCATCAATTTACGACGTCATTCACTATAAACGTACCATTTGTAATGTATTGAACAAAATGTATTTTTTTATTAATTTTCAAGAAATAAATTCTCGCCTCGCGATTTGCTTCAAAATTTTCAATGTTAGAGAATTAACAACGAGTCGGATCAGTTCGATAGTGGCGGAGCTCGAAGTACGGGCAAGGAAACACGAGTTCAGGCGAATACGTTTATTGGTCCAGCAGACGCCGCATGGCCTCGGCGGCGCGCGCCATGTCCACGCGTGGGCCGCGCGCGCGCACCGCGCCCAGCAGCGCCCTCAGCACCTTGCGCTTGCCGGCGCGGTACTGCGCCGCCAGCTGCGGGTGCTCCCGCAGCACCTCGGCGCACGCCCGCTCCACGGCCGCCTCGTCCGACTGCAGGAACCAGCCCCGCTCCCCGACCACGTCCCGCACCTCCCGGTCGGGCTCCTCCAGCAGCACCCGCAGGGTGCTCCGGCAGGTTTTTCATAAAATGTGACACCGGCCGAATATTAATGTTAAATCTATACTAATATACAAAGCTGAATAGTATATTTGTACGCGTAATCTCAAGAACTACCGGTCCCATTTGAAAAATTCTTTCAGTGTTAGATAGCCCATTTATAGAGGAAGGCGAAATATATCATTACGCTATTATTGAATCTTTTTTTACCTAATATCACGCCGACGAACTCGTGGGAACAGCTTGTAAAATAATAATTTTGCATGCATGGCACATCAGTCACAAAAAGACACAAAAGGTCACGTCACGTCATCGTATTTATTTGGTACTTTTAAATATGTATATATATCTTTGACATTTCCTTTCTTTCTTTTCTTTAAATAAGTAATAAAACAAAACAAACAGAATTTACATCGGTCTAGCCGTTCTGGACTTTTAGCGAGACTAATGAACAACGATTTTATAAATATAGATAAAAAACGTTATAAATAAAAACCACTTGCGGATTTTAACTTTAGAATGTTAACAAATTGGTTAAGTACAATAGTCTGCGAAATTGCATGAATATATTAGATAACTCATCAAGAAACTCACATGTTAGTCGATGAGCGTAAGAAATTATATTAATTTATTTATAATCTTACCAGATATGCCCGTATATGATTTTACCAGAGCCTCGGTAGCTTTACAGGTATTGAAATTGTTCTGAACAAGTTATAATTAAGTTTCCGCTTTATGACCTTATAGAAAAAGTCTATTATTTCCATTCCAAATCAATATTTTGACCATTTGGGCCTCCTGTATTTTCCTATTTCGGTGATGCTGTCGAGGCCAAAAGGGAATAAAGATACATTAAAAAATATTAAATTTAGCGACAATAGTCATAAGCCTCTATGAATTAGGACACGCGTATGAAGAATCACTGAGATATATCGGGCGGCTTAAAATGTCACGGCCCAGCTCGGATCCGATATGAAAGTTCATCACACTGCGTTCATTATTGAATGTAATAACGACGCGGATGACTACATCATTCTTATAGACTGGTTTCCATTATGATACGATATGAATATTAATACACCACCAATACGAACGTACCGTATAGGAATTTTTATTATTTTTTAGAGAATGAAACTTTAAAAGTGACCTGGATTTTTATTAAAGCTTTCATTTAGATTCGTGGAAGTATTATTCGTTACTTTGCGGCAGTAAACAAGAATGAAAAAAAAATATTAATTTATATATTAATTTATATATATTTATATATACATAAAGTGAAAACTTTAGGTACCAGGTTTTGATAAAGTACAGAGGAGGGTGTGCAAATGCTAATATGCATTCCTAGAGGCAATTAAAAAAAATCTGAATGCATAAGGCTATTTACTTAAGTAGTGCACAAGTTAATGAACTCAAGAAGAATGTGTCTTAGTGCCTTGTCCATAAGAGACATCGAGAGTCCTTGTCCGTGAGATATTAATAATGAAAGCAGTTGGACAGTGCAATATTGTACACTGCATTTGGGGGGAGGGGGAAGGGAAGGAGAGGGATGTACCGTTATTATGACAAAAAATTTTCTTGTATATTTTTTTAAAATTAGGAAGAAGAGAGAGATCAAGGTCTCCATTAAGGGGTGTGAATTATCGAAGGAGAGATAACAAAGCAATGGAACAAAATAAAAATAATGACAATAGTATGTTTATGCAGAACATGATGATGTCACAAGGTAAGATTTACCTTAAAGAATTGAATATTCTGTAATTCTTAAGAATTGAAGAATAGTACTATCTAACTGCAATCAAAATTGGCCTTTTCTTGTTTATTTACCTGACTGAGTTTGCTCTGGGGGAGACTGAGAATGAGCGTTCGCTCGTCTCATGTAAATCGGCCTTTAGAGTTAGACTATCTACATTTGAGTTTCTATATCCTATACTAAAGGTAAAATAAAAAGAAAAACATGGGTACAGTCGTGGAAATAAAGTATATTCTTATATTTGTACTATTACCGAAATAACATAAACATGTTCGGGGAAGGTTGACGATAAAGTTGAAAGAATACGGCTCAAGGAATACGAAGCTTATCGAAAGTCGCATGTTGGCCCTTGTCCTGACACGCGGACTAAAGTAAAATTTGCATTTAGATAGCCAGCCAATACCGCTGAAATAACTTCGCCCTTAAAACCAATACAGTCCAGTAATAGTATAGAATAACAGTACTGAAGTTGGCTGGCCCTTTGGCGTATTTGGTAGTGACCCTACTTTCGCTCCGGGGTTGTGGGTTCGATTCCTGCCTCGAGTCTGAGAGTATTATCCATAAGAATCTATTCATATATTTCCAAAAAAAATATTTGTGTATAACAGGCGGTTGTTACCTATAAACACGGGCATTAAGTTACCTACCTTAGGAACAGACGTCCGTGTGTCATAGAGTCCTATATGTTTATTTATTATATTTAATATCACTCTGATTTTCTTTACTTATTAGACATTACAAACATTAATGATTTTTATATAACAATGAACAAACGGGCGGAGAGTTTACAGATTAACACAGCTGCTGAAAAGGCTCGCAGATGCGTTGCCGGCCTTTGAAGAATGATTATACTCTTCTCTGTCGTTATGAGTCATACAATATATACTCAAGTAAGAACAATAACAATAAAACAAGTCACAAATTGTACGAGTCACCGCGTTCATTAGTCACACTTCAAAAACAAGAGGACGTAATAAAATTACCCCGTTATAATGCGCTAAGTGGAATCGAATCGTGGACTATCATCAATCATCATCGCCCCCCCTTTCCCTACACCTAATCCCACATGGAACACCACTCAAATTTTGTTTGTTCATGCGCCCCGCAACTAATTAAATACAATTGACCCCATTTTATATACTCGGTTTTACATTTTATTTTTTAATAAAGTTTCTTTTATACATTGAAACAAAATTAATAACAATAAATACATAAGACTATATGACACACGGACGTCTGTTCCTAGGGTAGAGAATCTAATGCGTGTGTTGTAGGTAACAGACGCCTGTTATACACAAATATTTTTTTATATATAATACATACAGACTGATAATACACCTATTAGAAAATACCTTTCAGGTATATCTAATATTCCCTTTTCCCCTCCTACTAAGCTTAACTTAAAAGCTTGTAGTAGTGGGTGCGACAATACCCCAACGGCGGTGGGGTTTGAACCGGGTACCTTGCGATTGCGATTTCAAGCCATACCTTATACCGTTGAACTATTGAGGCTCTATATTGTCCTGTATACATTTATTTATTTATTTATTTATGTTATCTTCTACGTTAGCTTTATTTCCACAGAGCCCGATGGCACAGCATGGAGATGGCGGGCATCGTGTGCTACACGGGCGCCAACATCATCATGAGGGCGCGCGAGATCATCGAGCAAGTCGGCCGACCGCTCGAATTGGACACTGACGGTATTGTTTTATACCAACTAGCTATAATTCTCGACTTCGTTTGATTTGTATTTAATGATTTTATTCAGTTTTATCGGTATCTCCAAATTTTTTCTTATATCAGAACTAGCTGTTACCTTTAGCGCCTTTGTCCACTTAAAATTCGGCGGAAAAAATAGATCCAATTTTATCGTGATGATATATAGCCTATAACCTTCCTCGATAAATGCACTATCTAACACAGAAATAATTTTTCCAATCGGACCAGTAGTTCCTGAGATTGCCGCTTTCAAACAAACAAACAAACTCTTCGGCTTTATATATTAGTATAGATTAATAGCTAGCCACACAACTTTTTCCGTACCACAACTACATTGATTTCGAATTTCAAGTTTGCTAATTAGTTATGGTCTGAAAAAGACAGGATTTTACTGTCCAGCTTAAAAAGTAACTTTAGTTCTAAATATTTAAAAAACTTTCAGGCATCTGGTGTATTCTACCTTCTTCGTTTCCCGAAAACGTAACCATTCACACCACTCACCAGAAGAAGAAGAAAATCAATGTTTCCTTCCCCAATGCTGTTCTCAACGCTATGGTTAAGGTAAAAAAATATTTTTTGGTCACATAAGAGCTTCATTGAAGACCTATTTTGCTATTAAACTCTAGATGTATAAAAGGGCGAATCTGATCAGATGGAAATCTGTAAGATATCCAATTTAATTCCTAACTCCACTGGTCTATGGTCGGTCGCATTGCTTTATTTAAAAGGCAAAGTCTAGGCATACGTTATAACGTATTCATTCTTCTTAGTATATTATAGATCAATTTATTCTGTAAACTAAAATATTCATAAAGTCGACGCCCCACTATACACTTCCTTATTTGAACACTCGTTTGATCACGGAGTGTAGTGTCGGAGACTTTTGTGTAGCTGCGCAAAGTTTTGTAGAAATATTTGCAAAAAGCTGTCGCTTGTTATATTTGAACATTTGTTTGATCACTGAGTGTCGCCGAGGATTAAGAGTACTTCAATGTTTCTTCTCAATGTAATGATATATTTAATACTCATAACACAGGATCACTTCACAAACGATCAGTATTACGAATTGACGGACCCCGCACAGAAAACATATGAGAAACGTTCCGAAAACTCCATATTTTTCGAGGTTGACGGCCCCTACCTGGCCATGGTCTTTTTAAAATTTCACGAAGGAGACCTAAAAATCTCTGCTATAAAATAACTTAATGTAAAGCCATATAAAATCCTTATTTTCGAGTAAAATTCCCGTAAAAATCAGGTAAGTCGTTCTGTACAAAATCAGACGGCTAGACAGACTGACACTAAAATTTCGTCGGTGCTAAAATCGATATCGTAGAAACTTGTATAAAACCATTCCATTTACAAAATGGAAAATTTTATGAACTTTAAAAAATCTAGCAAGTTTAAAATTATCTCTCCAATTAAGTTTAAAAGCTTGCGCGTTAAGTAGGTGAAGGGATATTCTAACAGAATGAGATTCATAGCCACTACCTGATAGAGACGACCATTGATGATTGAAGAACCGTGGCTTCAAAGTTGAGTTATTACAATAACTCGTGTCATTCTATTAAATAGGTCTTAACCTAACATCAGCCTTGGGCAAAGGTTCGAACCCTACGTAAACTTACGCAAATGTCACTATCGTGACCTTTGGCTTCGAAATCCCTTCTCGTACAGTCAACAAAATAACAGATATTGGACAGTTTTATTACAACGTTACTATATAACTTTCGCATTATTTTGTTTGTGTGGTCAACAACAATGTGAAGTTCATTTATTATAATTACATTACAAAATAGATAAATACCACAATTTCGTCTATGTAAATCTTTAATTTAGACATTTTAGCTGTTGGAAAGAACTCAACGAAATTTAGTCCGATCTGCCAAGAATAAAATGTAATGAGATTACACCACTGAGTAATAGTATTACAGGCAAAAGTTTTCGTTTTCTTATAATGACTATTACAGTATTATTATATTGTACATTTAATAAGTTATAAATATTAAAGATTTCTTAGGCTAGTTAGTGTAACTATACATTTCGGCTAACTAATCTAAAAGCTAAACTAAATGACTTTCAAATGACCCGTTAAAGAACGTCTAGTTTCTGCACGTTCATTTGTACGTTATAGAGGAGTTATTTTATAAAAATAATTTTTCATTTGACCCTACCCCATCCGCTGCTTTCAATTAGTGAGGACATGAGTCGACTAACTCAATCAGTACCGGGCACCCATTACAAAAACAGTAATCGTAAAATTACATCTACATTGTGGTAATAAATACAAAAACCAGCTCTCATACAATATAATAGGCCCCGTGATAATCTATATGCGTATTGTTTCGACGATTTGGTCCTTCGAACAATAACTTAAGGGTCAAAGTCGCATGAGTGGATTTCTTGTCTCGGAAACCTCACTAGGCACCGTGTGGGTGGCGAGTTTCGAAAGCGTTTGCGCAGTTTATGGACATTTCAGATAAGTTTAATATGCGTATCGTAGCTAATTAATACAGTGTACGAAAATAAATTCTAGTAATAGCAGCTGCTTGTTAGACTTGGTTTCCACAATGAGGACTGGTTCTACTATGTATCGGCTACAAAGCCCTATACGAGCAGTATGGTGTCAACGTTTCACATCACGACTTTAACATCGAAGGCTTAAAGTTGAATGTCTCTTCTATAAGAGTTTATTACCTCCGAGCTTTGTATGTATTTTTTTAGAATGTTGTGTATGCCTATAAAAGGTTTGTCACATAAAACATGAAAGCTTGTAATATTCTTAAAATTAAGTTTGTGAACACGCTGTTGGCGTACCTACCTAATAAAATAAAATAAACTTTCGTCTGAATTAACTGACTTTCGTGATTCTTTATTTGAAATCTGGTGTTTCCCTTGTGGACATCTTTCAATTTGGTCTAGTTCTGAAAATTTGAAGTCAGTTTTTTTTTTACAAAAGAAAAGAATTACTATGCCGATTTCTTAAAAACCGTCTCGACGAGAAATCGATCATCTTTCAGGTCAATCAGCCTTATACTTAAGGACGCTATATCCGATAGTCGTTACAACCAATAAACATTTTTTCGTTATCAGTGTTATAAATCGATAATCAATCATGTTAGATTTTTTCGTTATTCTTAATTGTATAAAATAATAGCTATTTTATTTACAATTTTATAATGCCCATATGATGAGACTTACTTTGACCAAAAAATGCGCGATTCAAATAAATTTACAACGATTAAATAAATATATAGATAGATAGAATAGACTTTATTGCACATAAGAGTACATAAAATCAATAATAATAAGAAAAAAAGCATTGTAGTGGTACAATTAGGCGGTCTTATCGCTACGTAAGGATCTCTTCCAGACAACCTAGTTTTGGGAATGCAAATAATCATAAAAAATAGGTAGTGTACTATAACAAATATCCTATATTGAAGAGTTTGGGGTGATATTGCAAAGTTAGTTTTGGATTGGTTCCAAAACTAATAAAATAGTGAACAGAATGACACTTGCCGAATATTCCGGTATTGCTTTAACCGATGTTGTTATAAGATATGTTTACATGGGTATTTAATGTGGATCTGTCCGTCCTATGCCATTTAGTCGCTATAACAGATCCAACGCTGTAACAGATGTCGTTATATTCAGCTTTGACTAGTTGGTAATTTGGTTAGAATGAATTTAAGAATTTTGTATAGAGCGCTGTCGGGGATTGGCCACATTATAATCTGGGTGGTCCCAGGGGACGCTTCCCAGATGACAAGCTTATCTGTCATCCGCACTCGCAGCGTCTTACCGCTTAGTTTGGGCCGTGAAGATACTAAGTTAGTCGCTAACCTAAAAGTAAGTATGTATACCTACTCAGTTCTCACAGTTGTTTAAAAAAATCGTGGAATGGCTGGCAGATGTGAAATTAAAAATTTTGCACATTAATAAATAATGTATGACATATATTTATTTAGAAATACGGTTCAGTTTGACAAAATTGCTATTAAAAAATCCTTATGTCAGAGCCAGATATAGCTTCATTTGAATGATCATTTCAATGAACATGTAGGTGGCCGGGGACTTTGTGTAGGTGCGCAAAGTTTTGTATTAAGACACGCTTATATAGAAGGGTTCCGTATCTGACTTGCTATACATACATACATACATAGGACTATATGACACACGGACGTCTGTTCCTAAGGTAGACAACTTAATGCCTGTGTTATCCTTTTTGAAAACTTACATTTCTCTTCGTTTTAAAATTGAAATAAAATCTTCGATTCCCGCCTTGAGTCTGGGTGTATTATCTATATGTATATATTTCTCCATCAAACACTTCAACATACAGTCCACTATATCGTAGGTCATAATATACCCTAGAACTAGTGACCATACAACCACCCCAAGTGCGACGTTCATTCATTAAAATGAATATCATAAAAGATATAAGAGATTTAAAATGCGGGGCAAAGCGTCCGGCGGTCGTCGGTCGGTGGTATAAGCAAGATAAATAGCAGATAGATAGCAATAGATAGATTTTGTTATTCAATAGTAAGAGCAACCTAACGTTCGGCCAGGACGTCTGCCAGATCCGCTAGTATTATTTTCATTAAACATTTTTTTCATTCAATTTTGGCAGATGATATATTTACCATTACCTAATTATAATATTTATTGATTACTATAGATGATTTTACCATTGCTGAAATAACCCAGTTTTGTTATTTAATAGTGAACCCTACTCAAATTATGCTATTTGCCCACATATTAAAAATTATTCATGAACTTTTTTAATTACATTGACAACTTTAAAAACTTTTTTACATCATTTATCAAATATTTTTCCAAACACAGAAAGCAACAATTATTCTAAGTAAATTAAAATTCAGTGTTGTAAAATATTGGCATGACAATGCAGTTACTTTGCTCTACAGTATGCTTCTTCTTCTTGGTCGTTACACTCTTGACAGAGTGGTCGTGGCTGTCATTTCTTGTGTAGCAAGCTTAACTACGCTGCGCCATTCCTCTCTCACAGCCGCACGTCTGGTACTCCCGTGCAGAGGACAGTTTGTGGCAGACTTAATTTGGTCAGTCCACCTCAAGGGGGACCTTCCACGCGGTCTAGTACCGTCTACTTTGCCCTAAACCACCAGGCGCTCAATGGACAAAACTCCACGTCTTGATACATGTCCGAAAAAGGTGAGAATTCGAGACTTACTACAGTATGCAGGATAAGCTAAATGAATTCATAAAATGCTAGAAAATTCTCATATAAATAAAAAATGCACACGATAATTTAGTTCAATCGTTGTATTTTTATATAAGAAAATAAACAAAATGCTCAAATCGGTAAAATTCATTCTCTCTAACGTTACTAGCGCTGTTATAGCTGTTATTAAATGAAAACATACCGCGTCTTCGGGGCAACAAAGTCACAACACCTCATTTTTTAATTCTACAGGAGAGGACTTTTAGATTTTTTTCGCGTAATAAATTTCCTCATTTCTGGGTAACTACTATGATTAACCATAATTTATATAGCTATGGTTTTACGTACCAACGTAAAAGCATAGCTAACAAAATAAACAATCAATTTTATTAAGATTCAAATCTTTATAAAATTGATTGTTTATTTTGTTTATATATCTTGATAACCATTGTTGATTGTACATCTTCTTTGGTTGTGCCTTTAAGTATTGAATCGAAGTTTCTGTATAAATTAGTTTATATATATCTTAGATTAAGAAATTAAAATATGTGTACCGATTTCGAAAGTTCGGAATCTCCGATAGATTTTACACATTCCGCTTTCGATACATTAAAATCGGAAGATATATAAGAGGACGAAGGTCCTAGTAGTCGATGAGTTGGAACTTTAAAGATCGATTGGACAGAGAAAAAACTGCAATGCTTTTGTTAAAGTAAACGTTTACATTCGACTTTAGACTATTTACTTCTTTTGAGTGAATAGTGTTGAGTTTTGACAAGAACGATTAGATTAGACTAGATCGATTAGATTCGACTGGATCGATTAGATTCGATTGGATCGATTAGATTCGACTGGTTCGATTAGATTCGACTGGATCGATTAGATTCGACTAGATCTATTAGATTCGACTGGATCGATTAGATTCGACTGGATCGATTAGATTGGACTAGATCGACTAGATTTGACTAGTATCAACTAGATTCAATTAGATAGACTAGTATCTTTTTTTTTAACTTACGATTGTTTTTTCAAAACCAATAAAATCGAAAAAATTATAGATAGTCAGATACATATATAAAACTCCGATGTTGATAAATTTAATAAAATTGAGAATCCGATATTATGAAATATCAACAGGTGCTGAATCGGATATTGTAGCAAATCTGATCATTTATGTAGACTAAACCCAGCCCTGATATTAAACTTGGCTGGGTAAATATGTCCCATCTCTAATAATGTGTCCAGAAATAAATCATGCACATATATATTATAGTAAAACTATTGTATATTTTACAGTATAAGAATGTAAACAATGTCATAAATTTCATTGTTATTTATTAAAAAAACAGCTTATTCATTAAAATTAGTTTATACATTATTAGGATCTTGAAAATTATGTTGAAAATTCTCTGGCATATTTTTCATAATATTCTTAACCTGCATGGCTACAATTGGATTTGTTGTGCAGACATCAGATATGTTATACGGAGGCAAAATCAATACACTTCCAAAAACTATATTATCTCCGGACTCAGTCACGGATAAAAGATTTTCCTGGAACCATAGCATTAATCTTTGTTTTCTCTCAGTATAATTGTTTTGTTTTGGAGCTGATATAGATATATTGCTAGTAGGTGGCTGCAAATTTGGTATAGGGTAATCTTCCAACACATCAATAATAGCATGGCCTGGTATTAGAGTTGCATTAAATTTTTCACCACAAACCTCAAACAAAATAATGCTGAAAAAAAAAAGCTAATTTCATTATTATTAATAAAACTTATTAACAAACAGCAGAAATTGAATAATTTTACCTTTAATGAATATTCAATACCATTGCTTATACAATCATTGATATAATATAAAAACAGATGACTAATGTGTTTTTTAAAATTTATTTTGGGAGCCATCTTATCAACTCTTTGATATTATTTTTTCAATCTATTTTAGTTAGATACTAGTATAGAATGTCCATCATATTTTTCACTTGTTGTTTTTTTTTATTTTGTAATCAAGTTCTAAAACCACTTAAGACTTGGTGAAGACCTAAATAACTAGTGTCACATATCTTACATAAAATAGTGGTACAAGGCATGTGAAAACGCACGTATAGCTACGTCCGAGATGTCTCCTCCCGTGAGTAATTCTAAATAAGGAAATCCCACAGGAAAACCTATTGGTAAAGCCATACTCCGTAAAGTTAATATATATTTTTTTTTTATGTAAACAAGGGGCAAGATGGTTCATCTCTGAGCGGTTACAACCTTCCATGGAGTACTGCACTACCAGAAGGGTCAAGCTTAGTTGGACGAGAAATAAATTATGTATGCAAAGATTACTTAAATTATTTATTGAAAAGAATATTGACGCTTACAAAAGAGGTTTACAAAATCTCTTTATTATGTATAGTATAAAGTAAAACTATCTTAGTTGATATCAAATACACGCATGAGCAATGCACACATGACACGGGTTCTTTATACTCCATTCACATTATTCGTTAAAGTAATAATAGTAAAAATAAAAATAAATAAACTATGTACAAAGAGTTTATCGAAAAGTTGCATCAATATACATAAATTCGAAGAATACATGTCATAATTCAAAAATAAAACCACGCTGTTATATCTATTCTAATACCGGAGCCAGACATAGCTCAAGGTGTTTGTACATTTTTGACCTCGAAGTCCACAAAGTACTACAAAACTTTGTACAGTTGCACAAAGTCCCCGGTCACACTACCTGATCATTCAAATGAACCTATATCTGGCTCCGGCATTATGAAAGTATTTTGCTTTTATGCAGGCAGCATTTATTTTTAAATAAAACACGACGTTTCACGATGCACAGGTCACCGGTCATAATGCCAGCGCTGCCGCGGGCGCGACATGTCTACAACAGACAAAACCTCACGGACTGTGTGGGACATGTGCTTTTTTTCACGCATTGTACCAATATGCTGCCATGCAAAAAAATGACAGGCGCTCTATTTTGAAAATTGAATTCTCTTCCTTTTTTGTACAGAATGGGAAGAAAGAAAGAAGGTATACCATAGAAGTTCATGGAAGTACTTGCTGGTTTTTTTATGTTAAAAGTAGTATATTTATACTAAGTATTTACTTACGTAAATAAATAAGTATTTACTTATAAATAAAAACAGCGGACATATTACGAAAAAAAAAAACAAGAAAGAACTTATGACGATGGATCGCAGCAGATCTACATTGAAAAGCAGTTTTTGTTTAAATACGACTTGTTTTTGAATAAGTTTTCAAATCTTCTACTTATATTTTGTTAAAAAATAATGTATGAAACAGTTTCTGTCGTCTTTGTTATTATTTGACATACTATATTTATCGAACATTTATATTTTTACTAAAAATACTCTTTACAATTATAATATTTAAGTTTGTACCATTTATATAAAATGGTACATATATAGTTTATAAGTAACATAATATATGAACAATAGATCAGGTTGTGTTAATAAAGTTCAAAACTGTAATTTACAATTTCTACACTGGAAAAAGCGAACTTTTATTACCTATTAATTAGTATTATTTGCTTAGACGAAGTATTTGTTCTTAGACTGTTGTTTTTCCTTTAAAAATAGATTAAATATGGTGATGGTGATGGTGATGGTGATGATGATGGTGATGGTGATGGTGATGGTGGTGGTGATGGTGATGGTGATGGTGATGGTGATGATGATGATGGTGGTGGTGGTGGTGGTATACTAGCTGACCCGGCAGACGCTCTCCTATCCGAACATTGGCTTATATATTATTGAAATACGCAATTATTGTGTAATAGATATTTAGCTTGTAATTAATAATATAATGGCAAAAGAGAAGTTAAAAGTTGGGGTAAATTACACAAAATTACGAAATTTGATCAAAATCGGTTCAGTAGATTCAGAGTTTATTGAGATCATACATCGTGATACGGGATTTTTACATACATTGATTTTTCAATACGAGTCTCGTATCTCCAAAGGAGAAAAATAATGATTTCCTTTAGAGATACGGAACCATAAGAACATCAATGTATTTGGAGGTAGGAGAAAGCAAAATAAGCAGTTTATAGTAGATCGTTAGAAGTTTGGCTGTAAACTTAACGGTAGAACCGGTATTGCCAGTGTTGGCTGAAAGCTTGGAGTTATTGCTTCTTCAACTGATTGCCTGACACTTTATCTAACAAGGCAACTACTTCTGTACTACTAAAGCTAATCTTTTTTCCAGCGTTATCCTGGTCTAGGACTAGTAATAAAAACAATCTTCTCTCTAGCGCTATTCCGGTCTAGTACTAGTAATAAAAACAATTTTCTTCCTAGCGTTATCTCGGGCTAGTACTACTAATTAAACCAATTTTCTTATTAACATTATCCCGGTCTAGTACTATTAATAAAACCAATCTTCTTTCTGGCGTTATCCCGGGCTAGTACTACAAGTAACTTCTATATCTATCCACATAAATACTTGTCGGCGTACATGGCAAATACATATGGCAAATACATATATCAAGTAAAGGTTTTTTTTTTAATATTGCAAGAAGCAAACAGGCATTTGGTCCTCTGAACTGACAAACGACGTCCATGAGATTCTGCACCACCAGGAGGCTCGTAAATGCGTTGAGGGGTTATGGCCACCCGGGAACTCTCACAAACCGAACGAAATGCAACAACCACCACTTGACAGGTGTACTTTCTTCTCCTTTGTCCTTCTACCTCTTTCTACTAATCTTCTTATAAATCTCTACAATCTCATAACTACTATCACTCAGTGTTATTAACCCACTTACTATTGCACGTACCCTCTTAAACACGGTGGAGGTTGAATATTTGAAAAACCGGTGTGAGATTAGTCACGCATCTGTTACCCAGCTGTGGCAAGAGCTTCTTAATCTAGTTGTAATTGATGATTATGATCTCGTCAACTAGATGAATGTTCTGACAGGAACGGGAACGGGAACGGGAACGGGAACGGGAACGGGAACGGGAACGGGAACGAGAACGGGAACGGGAACGGGGAAAGGATAATCGATGTAATAAATAGTAAGTCACCCGACGTTCGGACTGGGCTTCGTCTGTTATAAATTAGACCAACCCTATCTCTCACTATGCTGTACATCTTTAATTTTAACAACCTCATAACTGTTCTGTACCCAGACACTTGAAGTCCTCTATGTACCGGTCACCCAACTATCACCCGGCCGCAGCAAGAGCAACTTAACCTAGCGATCAACTCAAATAACGACAACTGATTAGGCCACGACCTCCTCTCGAATAGAACAACATTGAATAGAATATATCACTACGTCACCTCATACTAATGTCTATAGAACTGTTGAACAAACATAAATTTAAGATATTAAGCTTTAAAATACTTAGAGGAGAATGTTAAAGATTGTTGTATGCACTTAACGAGTTTCAGCTAATCTTAGAACTTCTTTGAGCTGCTGCGAAACTATTATAAAGCGAATATCGACGGCGCAAACTATATCGCAGGTTTTCATTAAACATGCTCTACTGCCTTCACTTGGAGGCTAACTTGTTTTAACTGTGACTATTACAATTATGAATATATTAAATACTGGTTTTAAAAAATATATTACATAGTATTTCGTAAGTATTTCAAAAAAAAAGGAGGCACTAAAATTTTAATTCAATCGCCATTCATTTGTTAAAGCATCTTAACTCACCCAAAGATCCAAAAAAATCAAAGATTTAATACAATGATATTTGTGAAAAAAAAAATCGGAATTTTCCTCCGTCTCTCTACTTGGAACTATGCCTTCTTGGAAAAGAATGGCTGCGACAAATTCCCAGAAGTAGCTACAAGACCTGCGGCGACGTAAAGAAAGTTGCTTACACTCTTTTCCGGCGTACATCCTATCGTACCAATATTATAGACGCGAGAGTTTGTAGAGGATGTATTGATATATAGATGTCTGGATGTATGTTTGACGCGCTTTCACGGAAAAACTACTGAATGGATTTTTTTTAAACTATATAATAAGATAGTTTATACATTAGAATAACATATAGGCTATAAATTATAAAGATATAGCGTGAATGGCTCAAAATACAACGATATATGTAGGTAGGACAAAATACTGCCACGTGCGAGATATTCTGTAGTGCTCTGTTAAAGCCGTTAGAGATATACGAAGATATATAGTGTATGAAGGAACTGTTTATCTTATATACTTCTACAAATAAGCCCGCGACAGCACATATCTTATATATGTCTTTCATGTTTAAGCCCTTTACGCCAATAGTGAACCAGTAAGGAACGGGAACGGGAAAGGGAAAAAGGACACGGGAACGGGAATAATATTATAGGATAACAGTAAGTAACCTAACATTCGGACAGGAAAGCGTCTGCCGGATCTTCTAGTCTAGTATATTTTGCTTTTCTAAATTAATAAGAAGACCGAGAATAATCGCGCGAAAACCTGTCGGAGGCCAAAACTCATTTTGGGTTGCTGAGCTGCTCCAGTAAGTAAGTAAATTAATACTAACAGCACTTCTGGTTATGCCAAGTCTTTAATCTAAAAAAAAACTATACATATAACGTTCAAAAGTACTTGTAAAATTCTATATGAATAAAAAAATTACTTCGTCTTTGAGTATATGGATAAATAAATAAATATACAGGACTATATGACACACGGACGTCTGTTCCTAAGGTATTTATGTGCTTGTCAAAGGTTAACGCAAATTCTACTGTTCAGGTTTGTGATACAAATTTTCAAACGCTTAAAATTAGGCAAATAAAATAGTATGGCGACATATAGCCTATAACCTGCCTCGATAAATGGGCTATCTATTATTGAAAGAATTTTTCAAATCGGACCAGTAGATCCGGAGATTAGAGCTTTCACGCAAACAAACAAACTGTTCAGTTTTATATAGCGTTTATACACAATCCTAGATATTAGATGTAGAACGATGACCATAAACACATAGTCTCATATATTTCTAATTTGATGCACCCGAAACCGAAGGCAGGGGTTAGTTACAATATAAATATATCGTATGTGAATCGTAAAACGGTAGATTAATATTTATCAGCGATTAATACATGCATATGCTTTCCGCTCTTTGATGGTATACATAATACATACGTAAGGCGAGATTGTATATTGCAGCGTCTGTCGATCGAATAACACATGTTTTATTTGCGAACTGATGATTGCATACCATTGGCAGGCGAATTGGATAGTTCTTATACCGGCATGTATATTTTATTTTACGATATCCATAATTCCTACAATCGTCTATCTTAATGCTTTGTTTTTTTTTTAATTACTCTATAAGACATATGCTTGATAGCCATCATACCATATTGAAAGGAATGATAAGGTCTAGGTTGAAGAGCATTGGAGAAAACGCCCCTAGGATTCTTATGTAAATGGAGGTTTTTTCATTTATTCAATCATATTGAATCATATTCGTTTCTATGAGCGTTGGTATTTACTAATCATCACTTAACTTGCGTGCCCGTTTGCCCTTTGCCGTTTTAAAAAATGAGCCAAAAATTAATCATAGTTAATGTATGCTACATTACTCTGTGACATTCGGCATCTGTGTAACTTTTTTCTTATTTTTAAATAAATTACGAAGAAGTTATCACTTCGAATATATATTTAACGCAATGATAGTGTAGAATAATTAATCTTACAGCAGTAACACTCCGCGATGTCGGTTAGTGTTATTTTTATTACTGTACCATCTGCCGGTGCTGAACTGAACGTAACGTATGCGAAAATTGTGTGAATTCCGTCTAGAAATCTGTTTAAAGTATGCAGTTTTGACAGAGAGCCAAGAGCACTGTGATATACATGCATACATTACGTAGAACTGGGAGTGAATTGTGAAACGCGTTTGAATCATACCCGGCTAATAGTCGGCTCGTTAAAGTATTAAGTGGCTTATTGAGCCAACTATCAAACACGCCGTTGATTCAATTATACGAACAAATAAATTATATCCTATTAAAATGCATCACGTATGCACAGCTCACACTATTTAAAAGGATAAAACAGTATATGAGTCCCTATATATCACAATCTTGTAGAATTAAGTGAACTAATCATTACCTCAACGTCAAGAATGCGTAAACTTTAACAATAATTTATCATCGCTGAGTACCTCCTACATAATTTAGATAAGATCCAGTTTAGAATAGCGCCACTCCTCTCTCCCTGTTGAAGTTGTGTTTTTAATTGTTGATTTGAGTTTTTTTTTAATTACACACCTTGAGCTAAAGGCCCGTGCCAACTGTTAGTTATCAATTTTTTTTAATTAAGTTTCTTTGCACATTTTTCCTTTCTTATGATCTTCTTATAAGTCTTTGCCTCCTAAATACGCTTAGAAGATGTAAACATTATAAAAAATTAAGAAACCAGACACTAAAACTCACATACGAGTATTAGTGTCTCAAATAAGTAAATCATCGTTATTCAGCGCCAATCTGTAACACCCAGTTTTTATAATGTAGTTTTTATCACTAAAAACGTTCTCATCGGCAGCGGGCAGGCATTCGTGAGAAGTGATGTCACACTGTCACGTTGTGAATACAAGTGCTACGCGACTGCGAAATAAAAACACGATATTGTTTACGCTCCTCATCGGAATCATTTTAAAAGGATACACACGTCAATACAAAAAGAACGGTATGAAGTATTAAAACTAAACCCGTGTTATGTGTTCCTAACATGTCCGTTTTATTTTGGTTATGCAAATTGGAAATTTAATATGTGTATATACCTAAAGGGCGATGATTTTTGATCTAACATATACCTCTCGAAAATTGTATTGTTATGAAAATGTCTAAAATTTTATTAAGTTAAATTTTTAGGGTTCCGTAGTACTACAGGGAGCCCTAATAGTTTCGATCAGTCCGTCCGTCCGTCCGTCTGTCTGTGTACGGCAAATGTATAAAATTTGTTACGGTTATGTTTTGTGTATAGATTTTATTTTTGGCATATTAAAATATTAATAATTTTACATTGGCTCCTGAACTTGACCTGTTTTTTTTTTCTTTCAAGTATTATATACCGATATATAAAATGTTATGCCATAAAATGATGTGTTTATTGTACACCTACATTCCGTCCAAATCTTGAATATCTTGGATATTCAGAGGTTTTAAACTATATGCTATATTGCAATTCCAACATTAGTAATAAAGCTGAAAAATAGTATTACACGAACGCTTTTTGAGACAGATCTAACGCTGATGCAAGCGTTACAAAATATTACGTCATATTGGCTAACGTATCATAAGAAAAATTAATAAATGAAATAATAGAAGACTACAGTTTTTTCCATCCTCTACTATTTAATAATTCTGCTCAAACTAATACTAATTACTGCTTTACTTGCTTCATATTCCGTGAAAACGTTCAATACGAATTTGAGCAATATGAAATAAAGAATCCTGTATATTAATACATGAAGCGATTATTTTCACGTATGAATTGACGTAGATGTAAGCGTTTCAAAGCATTATGAAATATTGGGTAACCTATCTGGAGACTCAACATTTCCTTCCACAATCTACTATTTAATAATTCGTCTCAAACCGATACTAATTACTTGCAATGTATTCCGAGAAAACGTAAAATAGGAATTTGAGCAAAATGAGATTAAGAATCTATATATTAATACGTGAAGCGAAAACTTTCACGTCTAAATATGTTGTGTGAATGCTAATATTTTTATAAAATTTTAACATTCGCTATATAGCACCATGTTATTTTTCTCAAAAATGCATATATTTTTCTAGAAGTTCTTGTTTGCACTCCACCGAGTGATATTCCGTCAGGGGAGGCAGACATCTTTTTTGTAAAATTCGATTTATGAATGCTACAATAAAGCATTTCGCGTTCATATTACGTTGATGTCCACATTATACACACGCATATACAAGGATTTCTGTATTAAAAAAAAATAAACGCGACACGGCCAAACGATCGCATAACGGCGGCGGATGGACGATCGCTATGCGATCGCTTTAGAGTTTAGAGTTACGTTTCCCGCGGAATATCGGACTTTCCCAACGGAATCTTATTCATTCCGAAAAGTAACCTAACTGCCTAATTACCATAAATGTTACATACTACAAAATTGTAAGTATAATTAAGTTAATATGATAATCTTACAAAATTTCTTGCGTATACACTATCTGAGACGTTTTTATCATCTTTAGAAAGCTTCGTGGAAGGAATTACAAATACAATTTTGTACAACGTTCTTTAAAATTATTTACATTTAAACAAATTACGTGCAACAAAAGCAGCGGGCTGAGTGCAGAATTAAATGAAATGCCAAGAAGCTTTTTACGAGATACAATCGCGAATATTAAGTGGTTGGATGATGACCGAACATCTTGAGGTTACAACCGCAATGTTTAAACTGAACAAGCCAAACAACAAACAGAAGAACCGAGACATTTATGGTTGATTGGTGTAGTTATTTTTTGGTATATTCTTATTTTAAAGTTATCTATAGTTCTATACTAATATATCAAACTGAAGAGTCTGTTTGTTTACTTGAACGCGCTAATATCAGGAACTACAGGTCTGATTTTAAAAATTCTTTAAATGTTAGCCCATTAATCGAGGAAAGCTATATAGGCTATATATGATCACGCTAAATGTTTACAACATATTTTACGCGGACGAAGTCCCAGGCACAGCTAGTATATAGTACCATTTATGTTTATAATGTGTAATAATATATATATTTGTCGTGCAAATATCAGAACAGACAAATAAGATGAAGGCTCTATGGAAGAAACTCCGCCCTTTGTACCTCTTTTCTCGACTGTATTCTTTTTACGTGCTAATTTATATTGTGGTGGGCAATAAAGTGTATAATACTTAGTAATAAAATCCAAAGTTCACTATTGGTAAATGAGTCTAGCCGTTTCGGGGATTACCCGGAATAGATAGACAAAAATATATATTTTTTTAATATTTTGACTTTACGTATCATTTATATAGCCATAGATACATAGTGAAAATTCAACGTTACAAACAGACCCTTCACTTTTCTTCTTTATAGATAAGTGCCACACCCAAGAAATAGAGTAGGAACAGAATTTTAGTTCAGGAAATTGCTCAATTTTGATTAAGTGTGAATAGAGCAGTAACTAAACACTGCATTAAGAGGTGTGCAGTCACACTAAAATTAAAACCCTATAAAGTTAAAAAATAAAATATCATCATTATACAATAATTACAATATAACAATAAAATTAAGATTATATTACATATTAATAATATTACCAAATAACAATGTTTTAATATCAGAGCCTGAAAGAGATCTGCCTGCTTAAATTACGGAGGAAACGGCTGTGGGGCGAATTAAGAAGACAACTAACATCTGATGACATCCCCGGAAAACTCATAATCTCTACAATCTCACGACCAATATAACGCAGTCACATTAAACAGGACCTACCGTTTTACGCGCCACCCGAATCACGGAGGCCATCAAATATTTTAAAACCAGTGTTAGAATGGGTCACCAATATATCAGCCGGTCGCGGTAAGAACTGCCTAACCTAGCGATCGACACAAATGCCGACTATTGTTAAGCTGCGACGTCCTCAAAATTTAGATACCATTGTTTTTTTAAGATAGGCAGGGGCTCGACCGCAATCACACCCGATGTTAAGTGTAGATGCGATCTACGGTGGAACGCGCTTGCCTAGAACGAACCCATTTCACTCTTGCCTTAAAGCGTTGCCTTGTAGCGTTGTAAAGAGATGCAATGACGCTGATCATACACGCCTATTCAAACTTGTAACCATTTATTTTTCGGTACAGCAAAGTGGTACACAAGTCATTGATCTCCCATTCAATGGCGTAGAAATCTACACGAAACGAATGACGAATACGACTACACGTGTATGCGTATGTACACAATAAAAGTCTTGCACACAGCGTTGATGTGCCAAATTTTGCCCAATATGTATTACTTTTAGCAAGAATGATTTAATTTTTAAACAAATTGAATTCAAAAATGCGGCACAACATCGCCGTTCGTGGAGATTAATGGAGGAGGCCTATGTTCAGCGGTGGATGTCCCCAGGCTGATATGATGATGATAGGATAAATAGGATGTTGATGATAGGATATATCCCGAAAAATATCTATGGAAACAGTTGCCAGCTTGGGACCTTTTAGAAGAGAAGATACTCATCTATACTAATATATACAGCTGAAGAGTTTGATTGTTTGCTTGCTTCAACGCGCTAATCTCAGGAACTACTGATCCGGTTTGTATGAAAGTAGAAAAAAACAGCGTGGACGAAGTCGCTGGTTGACGCTAGTATTCCATAGTTATTGCCAGATGTTGCTTAACATAAACTTTACTACTTTACACTACTCGATACGAATGTTAATAAAATGTTAAAGTAACGACTAACTCTGTCTGTGTTAAGTATAATCAAATAAACTAAAACATTTCTTAGAAAGATTTCTAATTAATTAAGCATCTTTACATCGGTAGCTGAACACAAGGGACTCCACGGTGCAAGTCGGTCGCCGATCAGATCATTATCTCCATAAAATTATGGCATCTAAAAGCCATACATCGGCTATAATTCCAGCCTGGAATGCATTACCTAAACCTAAAAGCGGGTTCTAAGAAGTCAAGGCAAAAAGTTAGGTAAATTCACCGGACGCAGTTTTTTTCGTGTCAAAAAATCGTTCATCATTGCCAAGGTTGGCGGCTAGACGCGCACAAAGAATGCTTGTCTGCTTCGGTGTTGCCATAACTTGTAACAAAATACCCTTTCTCTTTTTTACTTTTTAATCATTCATAATAAAAGAAATTGAAATAGGGCTTTATAAGAATTGAAATAGGGTTCAATTATTATGACACATAGTAAATGCATTCGAATAAAACAACTGTTAATAAAATTTTGTGCAATATTAATTTAATTTTTTTTTGTTGTAATACGCGATCAATCCGGTGCTTTAAGCAGATGTTGCATACATCTGTTTATTATTTTTATTTAATAAGTTTATTAAAAAATAAATAAAAGGATTTGACGTGGACACTGGCAATTTATATGCCTTTTTATATGAAATATTTTAACTTTCTCAACTGTTTTAAGGCGTTCATAAATATAGACTGAAGAATTATTAAGGTATTATAATAAAGTAACCTCAAATAAACAGTCAATTTATTTCCACTTTAAAAATGCATAAAGCTTATGTAAAATACCCCAGTTTAAGGTAATTACTCCAATAGCGACAACACTAGTATTTTTTTTTTGCAATGTCATACGTCTTAGATACTAAACGGAGTCACGCTAAGGTCGAATATTATTTGGTTAAGATTATTTCTTATTTGGTAACACGGGAAAAGGTTGACTCAAAATCTGTGAGCGAGGTCTTTCCCACCAGGTAAGTTTGAAGCTTTTTGCTAAGTACAAGGTGAAATAAATTATGTGATACATAAGTACATATATCTAAGTTTATGTATACTTTATTATATATATTACAAAGAGAAAACGACAAGACGGTTCATCAGCTAAGTGATTACGGACGCCCATGGACATCTGCACCACCAGAAGGTTCGCAGATGCGTTGCAGGATTTTAAAGAGAGATTTAGTCCACAAGGAACTCTCACAAACCAAACGAAAGGGGACAACAATATTACCTATTTCAAAAGCGCTTTTCTAGAATATTCTTCCCTCGCACAATTTCTCCGTAGAGAAATTGTTACCAGCTTCGGTATTTCCGAACGGATACGACTTAGGGAGTTTCAAGAACAGAGCATAGTGATTTCTTAAAAGCCGACAATGCATCTGAGAGCATATACGGTAGTTACTTAGGTAAACCGCCTGCCCGCTGGCCCCTTGTTTAAAAAAAAATAAAATGAAGGACAGCATTGCCGCCACTTCACGCCGATCTCATGTGAGAAAGAGGTACTGGTACTGGAACTGTAAGTTCTACAAGTACTACTCGCTTTAGCGTCTTTGAGTAAAGGAATATGTCCGGCCTGGATGACGAGATAACAACATCCTCTGGAATTTTGTATTGTTTTTTATACGTATCCATCAAAAGAGCCCAATCGGGTGCAGTATCTGAGATGGAAACCGGCTTGACTCTCGATTTCATATTTGAACCTTCTTTAACGAAATCGATGTGCTTTTATTAAATATAAAACCTTTGGTTCCGTAAAATCCCAAGCCCCATTCTTTTTATATTGTCACACTGTTCTCTTGCTTCCAGTCTTTTTACATTGTCACACTGTTCTCTTGTGTCCATTTCTTGTACATTGTCACCCTGTTCGCTTGTGTCCATTTCTTGTACATTGTCACACTGTTCTCTTATGTCCATTTCTTTTACATTGTCACACTGTTCTCTAGTGTCCATTTCTTGTACATTGTCACACTGTTCTCTTGTGTCCATTTCTTGTACATTGTCACACTGTTCTCTTGTGTCCATTTCATTTACATTGTCACACTGTTGTTGTCGTTGCAGGCCGGATCAACGTGCTTTAGAAGAGGGGGATGTGGAATCAGCTGAACAATTCAAGCATCAATTGGAACAAGCGCAGAGGGAGAGGAGACGGGACTCCCCCGAACACACACCAGCCTGGTTCCGGTAACTGATTCAATTCATTATTGTTTAAATATTTCTCAAAGGCTGGCAACGAACTCGCTAGCCTATAACATACATAACATAACTTGTATATAAATATATATAACTTGCTGATTCTTTTCATGGCTCGACTTTTCCGAATCAGTGGCAATTTTGATAATATTTGCCAATGCAAAATTTGTAAAATTCTATTTGAATGAAACATTTTATTTATTTATTTGAAACGTTACATCAACAATGTAAACACTTATACAATATATCTTAAAAACTAGCTACAATAATCATTTTAAAGTGTCACTTCAATTATAGGTATAAACTACTATGTTTAAAAAAACTTACATAGACAACTAGGTTGTCTGGAAGAGATCGCTATGTAGCGATATTTCTTATCGATTATAGTTCTTATGTTATTAATTATTGTTTTCTATGTGTTATTGTGTGCAATAAAGTTTATTCTATCTATCTATAGGCAACAAAATAAAAGTTAACTTATAAACGATAGAGAAAATTAAAGCAAAAGAAGGACAATATATATTAATATATCTCCGATACAAAAGATTAAAAATGGAAGCTTAATTAATAAGAACACTGTGCGATACATACGAGAACATATTTTGTATATATTAGATTTGATTTTAGTACTGATTCGTGATACAATTTCAGGAAAGTGCTGGAAGGCAGCGAAGAGATGTGGTCGTTCACTGGGGAGTACTGGAAGGCTCGCGAGGCGGGCTTCCCCGCGCTGCAGGCCCCTCGCCTGTGGTGACTGCGCCCTAGTATAAATTCTTTCGGAGGCAGAAATAAATCAGCTAAGCATGTTATGTGTGATACTAAATCACAATTAGCGTTGGCACATGTCAGTTTTTAGCTACTTAAGCCATAATGTATAGTTGATTCTCCTAAAGCTTTATATAATTGTAAAATAATTTTGTATGGTATTTGTTGTTTTATTATACTAAACTTAGCTAACATAGCCCGTAGTTTGTCGCATACTAAGTTAATACGTTCAGTCCATTTAAGTCTATCATCTATTAACAATCCGAGATACTTATGTTTATGAACAACTTCTATTGATGCAGTTACATTTCCAAACCTAAGCCGCCGAATTAATTTTGATGAATCTCGGTTCAGATACAGACTTTGGAGACGGGTATGGACTATTTTTCGTCGCGAAAATGAAATTTGTAAGTCCAGAAACACGGGTCGATAGTTTGATCGTTGAAAAAAACGCGGAAGAAGTCGCGGGTTAAAGCTAGTATAACCATTGAGTCATCCACAAAATATGGCGGTAATTTATGTGAAATGGCTCCGTTATGGCATCCGCTGTGACGTTGGAAATATTAGACCGCGTTATTAATTTGTTTTCTCAACACTTTGCTCTTGATATGGTTTTGTCATTCAATTTAGTATCTCAAAAATCTAAGATTCCGTACGATTATAGAGATCGCCTTTCGCCTTTTATTAAAGAATACTAAAAATACTTTTTAGATATAGAAGCCCCAATAGCTCAACGGTATAAGGTAAGGACTGAAATCCGCAAGGTACTCAATTCTAACCTCACCGCCGTTGCGATCTTGTCGCAAACACTCCTAATACAAGCTTTTAATTTAAGCTTAGTAGGAGTGGAAAAGGAAATATAAGACATACCTAAAAGTATTCCTAATATTCTTAAAAAAAAGAAGACATGAATAACCTTCTCAATTCACCTACAACTAAGCTTAAAAGCTTGTGTTATGATTAAGTAAGAAAATTTATACTAGCGGCATCAGTGTTGGAATTGCTTTTTTTATATTACAAGGGGCAAACGAGCAGGTGGTTCATCACCTAATTGACTACCGATGCCCATGGACATCTGCACCGCCAGAAGGCTATAGGCAGAAGCAGATGGGTTGCTGGCCTTTAAAGAGAGTTGTAGGCCATCAGGACCTCTCACAAACTGAATGAAACGCGATAACAATACTTCACGCCCTGAAGTGACTAGTCCAGTCTCTTCTTCTTCTTCCTATCGTTATGCCTTTCTAGTACTGAGTTCGGCTAAAATTTCATAGAATATGGCTGTAGGGCAAGTTGTGATGTCCGACTGCCATCTTACGTCACCCCAATCTCTACAATCTTACGACTTATATCAATCAGTGACAATACATTACAGTTCTACCGTTAAGTTATTGATGCTGTCATAATATGCCCACAAATAAAGTTAACACATCTTAATACAGTTTCACATTTTTTATAAGAGAGGAACTTTGTTAGGTAACCAATCATCTAGTAGATAATATTATGTTCTTTTCTCCTGCATCTAGACTTTTTTATAATCTGTCTGTACGGTAAAACTTTAAAATTGGTAAAATCGCTATCCCCGCTTACAATGTACCAAAAAGGAACAAGCATGCGTTTTACAATGGGGGGACATTGCATGTCCGCTTATTATTGTCAAATGACACGTCACGACACCAAAATCGTTCCAATGTACCTAAGTTTATGCTCACGACCCACGGCACAACTGCTCACGTTCTTGATTTATACAACTACATATTTAATTTATTAAGTATAAGTAGGCATAAGCAAAACATTGTCCCTAAAATATTGCTTGCGTTGTGTGTTATTATTTTGTTAAACAATACTTCGGATAATAAAATATTATTTTTATTTTTAAATTTATTTTATATTTATTGTACATTAAATTTAAAAAAAAAAAAAAAAGAGTATTAGAGAAATACTTTTTAGGCATGTCTAATATTCCTTTTTTTTCCTCCTACAAAGTTTAAATTAAAAGCTTATATTAGGAGTGGGTGCGACAATACCCCAAAGGCAGTGGGCTTTGAACCGGGTACCTTGCGGATTTCAGTTCATACCTTATACCGTTGAGCTATTGAGGCTCTAGACTACATTAAATTTTAGATGAAATTAGCAAGTGGGCATCTGCTAAAAACGGATTTTTGATAGGGGCCGGACTAAAGAGGTCTATGGACTCATTCAAGTTTAATTTTAAGCGGACGAAGGCGCGGAAAACGGCTAGTATAGAATAAAATAAAACTCGTACAACAGTGTAAAAAATTATATTAATAAAAATATACACACATATCTACATTTTTTTGGTTACATATGGCACTTAATTATTGACTGGGAGGCACTCAGTAAGGCATCGTATTTCGAGTTAAAACAACATCTTAGGTCTTATAATTATTTTCAAGATAGTAAATTTTATAAAATACTTATCACATGTTCAGAATTAAAGTTACATAATTCAAGTATACTTGAAGTTGGCTTTTATTAAAAGGCCAAAATACGAATATTATTTTTTTTGTCTAATTACTGAAAAATAAACTAACTTGAGTAGAAAAGTATGAACTTTTTTTCTTTTAAAACAGTGATCGTAACAATCTCGAGTTAAAAACAAGAATTTTGGTTTATGCTCCTTTAATTCTGAATGTGCGTCTATGTTTTACAAAGAATTTGCAATACTAAACTTACTTATTAACTAACTAAACAATAAATATTTGTATGAATGGTAGGTTTCTATAATACATCTGCTTCGCTTAAAGAACCATAAACAATATAAATTTAAAAGAGTCTTATCATAAGGCACATTAAGTTTTAATAGTATAGTAAGTCACCACCATTTTGGACATTTCCAAAATCCATCTTTGCTCCAAATAAATAATAATCAATTGATAATTTAAAATTTTCTTTACTACAATAGAATTGTTTTAAACAAAATGCACGAATGGCATGAATCGTGCACCACACGTGATCCATGCCATAAAGAAAAAAAAAAGTTACTTAAATTGCTTATGTTAAGTCTTTGGTAAGTCATGGTAAATAGAATTTTCGATAATTAAATAATTAAAAATATATTTAGCTACAATTTCGTATTTAGCTTAATAGAAAATAGTTCCTAAATCAAGTATTAACGTATTATATTAATATTATAATACATTTCGGGTTGCAGCATTACACCGATTTTCCCTCGTATTCATTCGCGGATTAAAGCAAAGTAGTTTAGTTTCTCATGCCTGTTTTACGCAATTGACGTGCAAACGAAATTCGACCTTAGCGTGGCAAACCAATTTCTTGGTCGACTATACATTGTTGCCGAGGTGCAGAAAACGACCAGTTGTCGCACGAGTAGAGTTTAAAAATACGAGTTAGGCAATTGTTGTTTCTGCCTAGGCTTACATAGTGATTTTCTCAAAAATTAAATGAATCAAAGTTTTATTGAAGAATTATTTATAATTTAATAAAAATATTGAATAAAAAAATAAAAGTTTTTTTTTGTCATATTGGGACAATTGTTAAAATATATTTAATATTTGTTCGGTTTGCATAAGGCAATATTAACACAGCCCAGCACATAAAGCCCAAAAGGTAAATAATAAAATAATAGTAAAACGAATGCACTCCGTTTTACTATTATTCTACATTCTAGGCTCATTGCTTTTAAATTTTACTTCTAGACTATAAATATTTAGAAAAAAGTGCCGCCATGTTTTGAATCAACTTTTTTATAGATAAGTTGTCTGTTGTTCGAATTTTAAAAACACGACAATAATGAAATTTCATACATCAATATTTTCGCGCATGTTGGAGAAAATTTATATTTCAGTGCAGTGCTAGTTGACAGAATTATGCTGAACCCGCAGTTAAGATTTGACACAATTATTTTCTGTACAAAATCTTCTAATAATTATATCTTTATACACATAATTATGCCTTTGTATATGATTCAACGCCTATTATATTTGTAGAATCCATTAAATTTAATTATAAGTTGTACGCCAGATTTTCCTTTTAAATGCAAAATATAGCCTGTATAGTTGCATTCATATAACGAGCGTCGTTTCAGCGTGAATTTCAACTTGGTACAGGAAACAAAGAGCATGGAACACGATTCACTTTGCAGTATCTAACTCGATGCTAGAAACGTAAATGCTTGCTCTTGGGAAAGGCGTTCTGGAAACCAAAATTTATCTGAGCATTAATACCGATGTATTTCTGTGTGCACACAGAGGAAATAATAAACATGTGTACCATTTAAAATTGAATATTACACTTCACAAACAATATTACAAGATGAATTTCTTAACATTTCAAAATTTATTAACTGCTGGGCAGCGCTATGAAACATCAGGTGGGATTTTGAATCGGCGGGTAGATGAAAAATAAACTCAAGTAGTGCCTGGGACTAAAGATCCATTTGGAAAATTGAAGGATGTTTTCCGTACCCCCACTATTAATGGTCACTCCTTTGCCTAATCAAATTGAGCGTGAAGAAAATTAGACAAGACGACCAATAATTGGCACGTGCCATTAGCCGGTGACGTGTAAATTTATGAATAAAAAAAAGGAAAATAAAACCTAATAAGTCTACACCTTATCCACCATCCTAGTGATGGTGTTGTTGTCGCGTTTCGTTCGGTTTGTGAGACTTCCCGGTGGCCTAAACTCGTCATTAAGGGCCTGCAGCGCATCTGGTGAACAAACAGAAAGTATAAATCTGGCGTTTTATGATCACATAATATTAATTTGGTTAGGATTTCATTGCTTTTAGATCGATTGGAAGTATAAAGCTGAGCGCTTACGAGCTGAGTCGTGTATAATTATACGAAGAAAGCAGTGACTTATAAAATGTCAAAAACTTTATTTAAATCCACTTAGTTTTCTAGAAAGAGATCCATAACGACTATTTAGTCGCAATGTCAGGCTTCTACTTTGCTCTACAAAACCCACAGCTTTGCTATTTGAGTAGTATTGCGCGCCTACTGATGAGTATGATTGCCAAAGATTGATTGTCTTTGACCACGCACGATTGAACATCTAATCTAAGGATTAATTGCATACTTACATAGAATACAGCTGCTGGTTATCATCAGGTTTGCTTTATGTCCGTTGCCTTTTTTTTAAAAAAAAGGTCTTGCCTTTTATATCACAACAAACAACATGTGACAATATTGTTTCTGAAATTAAAGAACAAAATTTTTTTTCTGTAAAGATGATAGGTCTTCGCAAAAAGTTTCAGTAGTTATCTATGAGGAAAATTGGAACGATAAACATAAAATAACACGGATTCTCGACAGCAATCGATAAAAGTCAGATATTTGTGTAAATTATACGAAAAATGAATCAATTAGAAATTTGAAAATCATGATTAATTACTTTGATAAGTTTTATCTTGGCTCAGCCTGATAAAGGTTTTTTTTTATCTGACTGCTCGCTCATTATACCGTATAATAGACAATTATAATACTTATTTCATTGCGATATGTGTGATGACTCAGCGCGCTTTGTGCCAGTCGAGTAATACATCAAGATAATATTCTTATATCAAATCAATGTGTATATCAAAACATGTTGCGAAAATTAGAGGATATAATGTGATAATATAATGTGATACCAAAAAATATTATTATAATGAATTACAATTAAGTTAAACTTAATTAATTATTATATTATGTACCTATAAATATACACAATGGTAGTATTAGCGGACTAAAAGAAACATAGTTTAGCCACCGACTCTTCTCGGCAATTGCTACACTCGTCTTAACACTAGCTTAAAATACGAATGAAAACTAAGTATACCTAAGTTCATTTTAGTGCTGATTTTTATGCATACTTTATCATACGATAATAATAAAAAAGTTAAACTGTCTATAAATAACTCTAGAAGCAAAATTGACAGAATAAATTTTGACTTTGACTTGCGATAAATATAAAAAAAAAACTAACACTGGCGCTACGGAAGTCGTTACAGAAGTGAAAACGCATCGTCGGAGATGTCGTTAACGGTGATGTCAAAGTCAAAATCAAAGTCATGCGTTCGGTAGCGATGGCGTGATTTCCATGATTTTAGTTCACCTAAATAGTACACATATTTATATCTTATGATATGCGTTCGGTAACGATGAATTCAATGATTCTTTTTTTCATCACAAAAAAATGCCACTTCAAAAATCTTATTTTTATCAGAACAAACTCATCTGAAATTGCAGTTAAATCTACATAGAATCAATATTTTAATAATTTTTAATTATTACTAACTTTAATATAATAATATATAATACTGTCAATGACCAAGACATATATGGAACGAAATGCGACAACAATACCATCACTTGACGTGACAGCATTGCCGCCACTTCACGCCGATCTTATGTGAGAATAAGGTACTGGTACCTGGACGCGCCGCCCCAATTTGACTACAAGCACGGCGCTGCCTTTAATTAGAAGGATAGGAGTAAAGGAAAGAGATGGAGTAAAAGGATAAAAAGGTAGGTGGGGAGGAAAGAAAGGATGCGGGATACGGGATAGGGACCTAGAACGGGAACTTATAAAAACGGGAACTCATAAAAACTGTACAGTTAAATTATTACGATAAAACTGTGCAGTTAATTCGTTTGGAAAAACCTGTGCAGTTTAATCAACAAAGATTTTTCATACACACGTATCGATAAAACTGCGCAGTTTAAACTGTACAATTTTTTCGCAACGATTTGTCGATACGTTTGTAGTAGCTATTATATAGGAATTTATCTCTTATTTATGCATGTATAATGCACTGCTTTATGGTTTAGTACAATTGATTCTTGAAGAGTTTGTTTGTTTGAATCCGCTAATCTCAGGAACTACTGATCCGATTTGAAAAATTCTTTCAGTATTAGATAGCCTATTTATCGAGGAAGGCTATAAGCTATATACTATAATCAAGCTAAAATATTTTGTCCAATTTTACGCGGTCGAAGTCGCGAGTAACAACGAGTAATTAATATCTCTAATGAGATTTTTAACGAATACAGCTCTAATGAGACGAAAATGGGTCACTACATCCCAATGGATGCATAAATCATAATGCAAATTTACTGCTTAATAATTAATGAATAATTAGTTTACTAATATTATTATTCAATATTATACAGAGAATATTGAATTAGTATTAATTCTATTTATAAATGAACCCCTCTTTCTCATACTTACACACATAACTTGAGAACCAATTAAGTTTCTTTATTGAATATTCCTTGGAGTCTGAATAAAGTTCTTAGGAAAATATATTAGAATTTCATTTCCGCTCAAAAAGATTACGCCCTACACAACGATGATATTATATGTCCCTATTTTTCTTAGTCACACACATAACTTGATAACAGTTGAACCAGTTTAGACTTCTTTGTTAAATACTAGCTGTGCCCGCGAATTCGTCCGCTTAAAATTAGATTTTAAAAAAAGATTCAATTTTAGCGTAATGACATATAGTCTATAGCCTTCCCCGTTAAATGGGCTATATAACACTGAAAGAATTTTTCAAATCAGACCACTAGTTCCTGAGATTAGCGCGTTCAGGCAAACAAGCCAACTCTTTAGCTTTATATATAAGCATAGATTATTAGAAGTTTGCAAAAATTAAGTTTTTAGGAAACTATATTAGAATTTAATTTCCGCCCAAAAAGATTTTTATCGAGTGGTTAGGAGGGGGTATGGTGACATAAGCTTTTACAATCAATAATATTTATCTTCATACATAAACATTTTAATACATAAGAAATAACTTGTTGCGTATTTTCGTATGTCACGATCTTTTGCTTATTCTAAGTTGATTTAAATATGTCCTTCAATGTGTGTCATGGACTTGAGTCATTATGAGTTATGCGCTTAATAACATCTAGAAAAATGCAAATCTGTAAGACTGGAAGACATTGTAGGTGAATTTTCTCTCCTATGACATTAAATATTTAAATTTAAACGTTTCCAAAAAACGCAACGGTTTGGACTGAACGTGTGTGCACACCATTACCGTATGAGAGGAACAAAATAGCAACTTGATCCCATACAAGAACGGTTGACAGGAACAAAATATCAACTTGAACGCGTTCGTTACCTTATAGAGTGTGCAGACATAATATTCCACTGCGTTTGAATCATCCGCAGACGCCATCAGAAGTTCAAAACAACTATATTATTTAACATGTAATAATACTGCACATCTATAGGTCACGTTCAGGGCTAGGCGTTACATTGTTTCCGACCGTAGGTGACCATACTTTGGGCAACAAATTAGGACAATCAATTTAAGCACACCACTTTTTAACTTCACAACCTTCCTTCTCGAAGTAATGGGTTTTATAAAAGTCTTTTAATAATTACCCATATACATTCAAATTGGCTTACCAAATATATTCAATTATATTTCTTAAATATTTAAAACGTAGATTGACATAAAAATAAAACAGGTTGTGTTTTAATGACATTTTATTAAATTCAATGAAACATTAAACTTGATTAATATTCTAAACTAAAAAAGAATTATCGAAAAGTGATAGTCTACAGGACTTGAACTCGCGTCCCCTATAAAAGATGCCCTGATATCTTACCAATTGCGTCAGGCGCACGATCTAAAAGACGCAAGTTTGAGTCATACAAAGTAATATATCAGTTTCTAAAACCAACTTAAGTCCAACTTACAATTTTTAAATTAAAAAAAAAAGAAATAAATAGCGACCCGGCTTTGCACGATTTTTTATATTAGCCAAGTTGTCACACTGATCCCTAATTTTTTTTAAATATTATATCATCTATGTTGATCAGGGTTAACTTAGAATTCTAATACTGAAAGAATTTTTCAAATTGCTCCAGTAGTTTCTGAGACCATTCAATGCAAAAAAAACATTTAAATCTTTCCTCTTTATAATATTAAGTATACATATAAAACCATCCTAGTACACTTTACAATTTAAAAAAAATAATTATTCAAGCATTATGGTAAAGATGCGTGTTACAGTTACCAAAAAATTATTAACTATGTTAAACGCTATAAGACTGCGCCCTTGCATTCCTAACGTGTTACATTCCTACATAGTTTTATTAGTTGTGATAAAATTCGCAACAGGGTTGCTGTCATTGATGATTAATGACGAATACCATCAACTTTTCGAACCGAAGTACGTCGACCAGTCGACTTTACTTAGGATGAAAATGTTCGTGCTAGGCCCACCACAGGAGGCATATAGCTATTATACGTTTCACGCTTTTAAGCAACTTGCGTTGTCACTAAGAAGGGTCCGTTGTGGATCTAGTACGAACCTGCCGAAGATAAACCCGTCGGTTTAATAAAATATAGTAAAGAATGAGTATAAAGTTAAACCCGGCACACCTGCAAGGAGCACGCCGTCGTCCTGAATAATAAAAAGCCTCTCGGATATGTCCTCGAGGAATATTACGTTAGACATGAAACTTTTAAAAAAGAAACGTTGCCTGGATTACAGTGTAAGATAAAATCTTAAGTTGGGCATTTTTTTTTACGAATAACATTTGCACCGGCAAAGCCTTAATTTAAAGTCAATACGTTAGTTTAAATCAATAGTCTCGTCATTTAGCCATTTTTAACAGCCTTCAAAAAAGTGGAGGTTCTCCATTTTTAGCTGGATGAATCTATTTTGATGATTCTTTTTTTATTTCAAAGCTGGTGCTTCCCGTGTGCTCCTGTTTTAATTTAGTCCACTTCTGACAATTTGAAGTTTTTTGTTAACAATTTATATTATACAATTAAAAACCAAGGGCCTGGGTGAATAATTCTCTGAAGATTTGGTCAGCATAAAAAATTTCAGTGTCGATTTATCTCGTATTTTCAAATCGACTCTAGTTATATGTGATTAATATAATATATAAAATAAATACAGTTATCTAACTACGTCATGCAAAACCAAACTTACCTAGGTCTTCGGCATCTTCACTCCATTCCCCAGTTCCCACTACTAAAACTGCAGTCATCACCACCAAGGTCACGTTCGTTATCACTAACTTCATCATCGCACTCATTTTCCACATCATGAATACATTTTTATCGTTGACATTAGGATATACCTAATTTTAACTTATCCAATAAATGTCAATAAAACTGTAAATGTCTTCTATCATTATTTTAATCTTCATAACAATATACGTACAACACATCAATTTTATTCACATTAGATTTAGACAATTCGATATCAACTCAATGCTTCAGTCGATACGGCACATTTTTCGTTACATCAACATCATCGCCCGCACACCCCATTGTTAATTTAACATTGACTTACTTGACCTATATATATATAATATTTATTTGACAGCTTTTCACGCCGAAATTGAGTTTCGATGAAGGTTTTATAAGTTCAAGGCTTGTTATATTCGCTTAACACTGTTTTATTTCAGTCTTCGAAAGTTCCTTAATTAAACTTGTTAAATGGTTTGAGCTTTCTGAATTCTATTTTAATTTGTGGAACTACAATATTTGAGTTAGCGTTGAAGTTTTTACTGTAATTATTATCGTCCATTCTTATTAACAATTTTAACTCAAACAAAAGTTGCAACAACTCTAACGTGGTTGAACCAGACAGCTGCTCTAATGGTTTTAAAAAGATTTCAAAAAAGTTTCAATTTTTTCTACTACTATAAAATCACTTGGTAATCTGGTCTACGATTTTGACAGGCTAATCTGGAATAGAGACATGATCTATACCCCTAATGGCTGGGAAGCAGTTATGATAAGTTTGTAGTTAATAAAACGTTATGGGTACCTATTGGATTACTTAGAGAAATGATAAAAGCTAATATAAAGTATAATCTTTTTATGTGGGAGATTAAGTTGATGAAATAAGCGATTTTTAAATTTATTAAATGTCAATTCTTTTATTTCATCTGATAAGTGGTTATACAATCGTATTGCCATGCAATATACATTTTTACTATACAGAGCCATTCTATGATTTGGAATCTCCAGTTTGTATTTATAACGTTGGGCTCGGGTTGAATACTTTAGAGGAAATAATTTTAAGTTATTTTTTACAAATAAACATAATTCAAAAATGTATAAAGCAGGCAGTGGCAATATCCTTTTCTCTTTAAACAACAGCTTACAACTCGTTAGATAATTAACACCACACAAAGCTCGCATACAACTTTTCTGTGATCTGAAAGCTCGCATTACATCACTAGAGTTTCCCCACAATATCAGTCCATACCGTAATATAGACAACACGTAACCATGGTAAGCTAAATTAGCTGCTGTCTCAGAAACTGTCGTTCTTTATCTGTATAGAACATAAGAAAATCTATCCAATTTAGTGCAAATCTTATTAATGTTGTGTTTCCAATTACAGTATTGGTCAATCACTATCCCTAAAAATGTAGCAGATTCTGCTTCTTGTATTTGTACCTGATTATATATTTAGTTTTGTTTGCTTCTGTTTTTGTGTTTTAAATAGAATAAATTGTGTTTTGCTAAGATTAATGGAGAGATTATTAGATTTAAGCCAATTTATTACATCACCGAGCGCTTTATTTATATGGTTTTCAAAGCTATCATTGCCGTTATCCTGAATGATTAATGTCGTGTCATCTGCAAATAGAATAGATTTGTGTTTCGTGCAGCTTGGTAGATCATTTACATATAAGAGAAATAGTAGAGGCCCCAAAATGCTCCCTTGTGGTACTCCCATACGATTATATTTTTTGTTAGATTCATATATTTTTTTATAATTTTTTACTGTGTTTGAGACCTGTACGTATTGAACTCTATCAGTTAAGTAACTTTTAATCCAACTACTTGCGTTCCCTCTTATTCCATATATATACATTTTATTTAAAAGATTTTCATGACAAACATGATCAAATGCTTGACTCATATCCAATAATAGCGCGACTGTTGGTATTTTTTGATTAAGGTTTTGGGTAATGTTACGAATTAAGTCAAAACATGCTAGAGTTGTTGAGGATGTTTTTTGGAAACCATATTGATTTGTGCTTAATATATTAAATTTTAATAAAAAATTATAAACTTTATCATATAGTATTTTTTCAAAGATCTTGGACAAAACTGGAATAAGGGTGATAGGTCTATAATTTTTAATGTCTGAGGCCTCGCCCTTCTTATACAATGGTTTTACTATGGAACATTTTAATTTTTCAGGAAAAATACCTTGTTCCATTGACAGGTTTATAATGTAACAGAGAGGTTTGCAAATATGTTTAGCGCATAATTTTATAATTTTCGTAGAAATACCGTCATAGCCGGTTGACGAGGTATTATTTAATCTCATTATAACATTGTATATATCTAGATCGTTCACAGGAGTCAAAAATATAGTTTGGGGATTGGAAGTCAATAATTCGGTCTCAAAAGAGACTTGGATTCAAAAAAAATTGTCGATATAAAATAATATGTTAACGACATTCAAATTTCTTAGCACGACATGATGCAATAAAGACATGATATGACAACAATGATAATATATTGCATGATAAGCAAGCAACAATATTTAGCGGTACTACAAATAATTAAGAAAATATTTTATTTAATAATTTAAACACTCGTTTTACTTAAGCATGTTAAAACCTTCATCACTTCACAGCAGTTTAATTACTAACTCCCTAATTAACGAAGGCGTCGATTAACAGATATCATATGTTGCAGAACTCGAAAAAAGATACTTTTGCATGATGAAAACTTGATTCAGATGACACCACGGGCTTACAGTTACGTACTATGTTTTATGCAGGATATCCAGTCTTCATTTCAATGATCATGGATGGAGTGTGACCGGCGACTTTGTGTAACTTCACAAAGTTTTGTAGAACTTTGTAGACTTCAAGGTCAAAAATGTACAAACACTTTGAGCTATGTTTCGTTCCAGTGTTATATCGGGGCTACGAATTGTCAAACACTCGTATCTTTAGGTTGAAAATAGAATAAATATAATTCCTAACAAGTGCCCCAGAACAAAAGAGAATTTCACAATTTTTAATTAATTTTGAGTCACAATATCTTTGTGAAGTACTTGAAACAAAGACGCCCTCACTGCTGTAATCAAGTACTCTTACATCCCGAATACTAAAAGTACTTGAATGTCAAAGGCGTTGATTCAATGACTGTTCTTGGTGGTGTGGCTTAAGGCTATAATGAACGAAGTATTAGGGTCAGTCCCAAAAGTATCGCTTAGTCTTCTATATTTTTATATTACCATACATTGTACTGAATCTCCGATTTCTCTCAGTTTAATTTTTATATGTTTTAGAGGATTTTTGTGCAAGAGAAGGCTAAATTAGTCTCCAAAAAGCTTGGTGTCCTCAACAGGGCGAAGCAGTACTTCATGCCGGCCCATCGCTTACAATTATACAAGGCGCAAGTTCGACCTCACATGGAGTGCAGCTGTCACCTTTGGGCGGGGGCACCTCAATATCAGTTGCTTCCATTTGACCGCATACAACCTAGTGCGGCTCGAATCGTCGGCGACCCAGATCTCTCTATTCAGCTCGATCCTTTGGCTATGTGAAGAGATGTATCTTCACTCTGAATCTTTTACCGCATGTATCACGTGCAGTGTGCCGTGGAATTGTTCGGACTAATGCCGGCAGCTGTATTCCACAACATGACATCTCGCCAGAACTTGAAATTTCACCCTCATCACCGTGATGTCCTGAAATGCACAACCGTGCGATTCTCAAGAAACTTCTTACCTCGCTTACAGCCCTGTGGATTTAATTACCAGCTTCGGTATTTCCGAACCGATACGAATTAGGGACCTTCAAGAAAAGAGCATCCTCATTTCTTAAAGATCGGCAACGCATCTGTAAACCCTCTCATGTTGCAGTTGTCCGTGGGCGTCGGTAGTTATTCGAGTGAACCGCCCGCCCGTTTGCCCCTATATTACTTATAAAAAAAAGTAAAAATTACTTCACATAAATGGGTGAGAACAACAGAACACAAATAATAGTATTATGTCTTGAATTAAAATATTAGCTTGTTTTTATTTAGCTTAAACTGCATATCCTTCTTATATAATAAGTGGTAGTTATTCTAACAAGATTCAGCTTTAGTTTCTTTCCTTTTTATTTTATTCTTTTAGGGTTCAGTATAAGAGGAAAAGAGGAACGCTTTAAGGATCACTTTGTTGTCCCTATTAGTAATCGTGCAATTCTAAACAGATTCTATTTCATATCTCTATACCTATTTGAAACTGGTGGACGCTAAGAGTGGTACTTTTTTAAGGCCAGACGCCACTTAATTGTTTTTATTCTGATCAAGAAATATGAGTACGTATCATCATGTCCATGATAATCGTGAGTTTTTAAAGGTCGTCAATTTTCACCAAGCGATCTCTTCAAGATTATTTTCCACCGCATAATGAACTTTTCATGACTTGCGTTTTAGCTAGATCATTACGTAGTATTATGTCTCTATGAAAAAAAAAACCGATTTATTTGTTTACATAAGTAATATAAGAAGCGGATGACATTTAACTACATAGTAATGTTTATACTGTAAAGTAGTTAGTAGCACTTACTTAGACACATCTTTTAACGTCATATCTTTTGACTGTCCAAGACTCTAGTTCGTTCATCATAATCAGTCCTTTTATAGTTTCACGTATATGATTTATTTGAATTGATCTTATTAATTTTTGAAATAAAATAATTCTATGTTTGCCTGGATCTGGGGAAAAATTCAAAAAGTTGAAGAAGGAATAGGCAGGGCATGTGGCAAGATTGGACCGGCAAAGGTGGGCCAATGTTGATAGCATTGTGGACTCCCAAAAAAGACCACCAACGACCAGGAAGGCCGAGGAAGAGATAGCGAGATGAGTTGGACACATGTGCGGGAAAGACGTGGATTCCATTAGAATGATTTAAAAGAGTGAAGGCCTTTGCTTGGCTGCGTGCCAGTATGTTAACCAAAAAAGAAAAAAAATAATTATGTGTGTGTGTATGTGCGTTAGCGTGTTCGTGTGCGTGTGTGTTTGTATGTGTAATTAAGATCAGGCAAATCAAAGCGTTTTTACCTCCACAGATTTTTAATAAATTAAGTTTTACACCACGTAGACCTCTATCCATCGCCAAATTTTCAACTCTAAAACCACAATGTCATCTTTTAAAAAATCGATCCATAGACAAATTCACAACTTACATTATCAAATTATATTTTATGTGGTCAGCTCACTCTCCCTCTACATAAAAATTTACTTAATTTGATATGTGATGGCCACAATAAAGTTAATGAAGTTCAACAACAAGTGTGATATAATTGTTTCAACAAGTTTATGCGAAAACTTTCAAGACCGCCGAGATCTCTAACCATTACTCAAAACGGTTCAGGTGAGCTTTAAATTTAACGTGATAACTTAGAAAGGGTGCGTTTGCCTTAAAGTTTTGGGCCACGAGATAATAATTTATTTTATGTAGAAGATTGTTCATCCACAACCAAGCAGAATACTAATTGCTTATAGTTATAAATTAAGTTCTATTTCTCTTTGCTATGTAAATTATATGATAAAGTACGACTTATATAGGCTTGTAGGCGTAATGAACTACCATACATTATAATCTGAAAGTGTTCGGTGTATGGTTGTTCAATAGGTTTGTCAAGTCTGAACGCTTTCGCTTTCGCTGAAAGAAATTGATCTTCAAAATAATAATTAAATTGTTAATCGTATGTAAAAAGATAGTATGTTCCTACAATATAACTACATACACTTAAGAATAAATAAAACAAAACGAAATTAGATCTTAGAAAGACCGAAAGACCAATTCCTATTCAAAATAAAAACCCGTATTATTTCCCATAATCAATAGCGGTAGTACAAGGTTATTCACGGTTATCGTTTACTTTTAGCCCTGTAATGGATATATCCGTAGTAATAACTGCACACACTTTCTTTTACGAGCGCATTGAATAACGTTTCATCAGAACCATAGCCTCTGGCATTTCAATGCGGGATTAAAAGAAAACGTGATGCTGTCATGCTGAACTCTTTTGCTTTTATTGAGACATTTTTCAGTGCAAGGCCTCTTTTGCATCATTTACTCTGTATTCAAAGCATATTGCTTGTTCATCGCCTACTATTGAGAAAGTTTTACAATCTCTTCGAAGATTTGCATTGAGTTAACAACTTTTATATTCTTGAGGAAAATGCGAAATATTTTCTTTATTTAATGCAGAGCAGCTGCTCAATTTGATAATGTATATTGTGTGTGTTCTTTTTTTATTATCTATTTAATATTATTTGAATCTGATCGTACAAAAAATATTTGAAGATGTTAAACAAGGAGATGAATTATTTCTTGTCGATTATGAGTAGGTCCTTTTTAGGGTTCCGTAGTACTACAATAATTTCGCTCTGTCCGTCCGTTCGTCCGTCCGCCTGTCTGTCTGAAAGGTGGTCCCCACCTCTAGCATTTTCAATCTATTAGACGTAAAGATTTGAAATTTTCCATGTTGATAGAACATGCTAAAAACTCATTATGAAAATTATTTTGAACGAAATCGGAAAACAACTTTTGAAGTTATTTAACAAATACGTTTATAGCGTATCAGATATGGAACCCTTCTATATAAGTGTGTCTTGACACGCTTCTGGCCATTTTATTTGAGTTATACATATTATATTATATCTACATAATATGTATATTAAAGATATACATATTATACTTCGTGCTTAGTCCTCTAGATTAGTAACATATATGTATATAACTATGTAGATGTACCGGGAATTGATTTTTTTGCTAGTCGCTTAAACAAGAAATGCGACTTTTATGTCTCATGGGGTAGAGTTCCGAGTGCGTTTGCTATATGTGCTTTTTCTATTAGTTGGGCAAAATTTTGTTTTTACGCATTTCCTGCTTTTTTGAAGACGCTTAGAAAGGTTGTAGCAGAAAAAACTAGAGGTATCGTGGTCTTGCCTGTGTGGCCAACTCAACCATTGTATCCTAACTTCAGAAAACTGTCATTATCAGAGATTATTAAATATCTTCCTAATGAGAATTCTTTGATATCTTCTTGCAGCAAACAGGGCAAGGTAAGTTCGTTTAATCAATAATTATGTAGGTATGGGAATAAAATTAATTGCCTAGTAATCTTTAATCACAACATCTCATACAACAATTTCCTCTGCAAGATCTTTAGTTTGTTTCATTTTTTATTTTTTGTCACGAATAACAGTACCCATATAAATTGATAATTAATATTACAGTTTGAATTGATTATGCCACGTGAATAAAGTGCCAAGCATCAGCCAGTATGGTAAATAAATAAAAAGTACCGCAGCGAAACATTTTCCGTATGACTATAAATAATTTGAATGGTAGCAAAAACACGAATAGCCACAAAGCGAATCTAGGTATCTAGCAGGCCGCGGCGAGTGTTGATTCTCAGTAGGAGGGCCCTCGTGATGAGGGCGCGGTGTCAAGGGCCTACGTGCCTCACTGAGACGCGCTTCTGACCTAAATGACGGTTCCTTTCTTATTATTTTTGGAATTTCTTCAGAAATCTTTTAGTGCTGGGAGCACTTTAACTCTTCGGTTAATTTAATTTTGTTGAAATATTTCGCATTTTGAAACATATCTATATAGTGTATAATGTTACAGTTATTTCCAAATAGGGCACTTTTATATAGGGCTGCCTATTATTTGTTGGTAGCGGATTTCATCTGGATTTTTGACAAATAAATTAAAGATTTTCACTTATTAAAGGTGTTAATATAACATTATGAAGAAATCAGCCTGTCGTGTCGTGATCAAGATCCACGAAGTTGAAATATCGATAAAACAAAAAATTATCATATTTATTTGTTACCGTTCATTCTTCGACACATTATACCAATTAAGGTATAATTTCAGATCACATTTTTTTACTTTGAGTAAACAAAATTTGTATATTTAATGTGTTAAATGTGCTAACAAAACTATAATTGTTAGTGTGTACGAATAAAGTAATAAATCGGAAAGAGAAAAGAAGCCATTCGAAGGAGGAAAAAACCATTTCATACAAAGAAATAAAGCCGTTTTGTGGACGATTTCTACAACTTCATCTTCTTAAACTTTTTTCATTGCCAACACGAAGTTAGCTAAGGTATCTATAACGATGAGCGTGAACGTAATCTGTCCATATTAGCTTTTTCACCTTCATATCCTTTTACACCATATCTTCTTTTACTCCTATCTTGTTATCTAATTAGAGGTAGCGCTTCCCTTGCAGGCCTTTTTGTCTGCAGCAGACTTGGGTCGGCACCTCCGAAAAAAAAAGACGACCTAGCTAGCCTTATTCAAAATATTGGATGATCTTTGGGCTAAAACCTCTAACTACTCTGTGGACAATCAGAAACGATCTCATAACAGACAAAGCATAAGGTGAAAAAATTACCTAAATTTTGAATTTATCTACTTGTTATCCGCGACTTCATCCGCGTAAAATTAGGTGAGAAATATTATAGGCTTTTTTAATAAATGGACTATGTAACACTGAAAGAATTTTTCACTTCGGGCTACTAGTTCCTGAGATTAGCGCGTTGATGTAAACAAACAAACAAACTCTTCAGCTTTATATATGAGTATAGAGAAAATTCGCTTTTCGCCCATGACATAAACCTCACCGCACATTGCCTACGCGCGGCAAAAATACACACGATTCGTGGTCGTCAGCGATAACGCGGACCCCGCCGCCCACGCGTCTCACACTTCACCAGCTACCGCTATACAATACCCTCACACACCTACCTATAGGAATGTACCGCGTGCTCATTAGCGAGTCCGACCCGCGCGCGGTAAATATAGCCGAGGACGAAAACCTACCTCGAGAAAATGCATACCGTCGCATTACGAACAGAACTCTTGGAACATTCGTATAGTGTGCCGTAGGTTGATTGAAATGTTCGTCAAAGACTAAAAACCTTACGGTGCCAATTTACGAATGTTGCGCAGACGGAAAGGTTTGAAATTTGGCACAATTATAGTTTATATAGAGGATGGCGTGCAAATGCTAACATTTTACAATATATACCGTATTAGTACATTAAATTATTAAAATAAAGCTCACGCACACCAACGTCAAACGATTTACACACACGTGTATACATTTTACTATAACAGGTTGGTTGTGCAGTTGTCTATGGACGTCGGTGGTCATTCAGTTGAATCGCCGCACCTGCCCTTGTTATAAAAAAATTAAAGATATATCTCGTTCACGTCATTCCTAGGTCCATCTCGATCTGTCGGACTGCAAGATTGGACGCGGACATATACCGCCTCAATATACAGATAGCGAACTAAATTTATACCGAGCGGTGACTGCAAAAGGCGAGCTCATAAAAACCGCGGCACGGTTGATTACAAAACGGCGTCGGGTCTGCGGTGACCACTATACTAGAATAACACGGATAGAGTAGCATTTTATTCTGCACTTCTTTATAGCATAGCATTTAACACTGTCATGTTCATACTGCATATAAATCAAATGTCAAATGACAATTCGAAATATATTATTAGCTAATTTATCGGCACAACAGTGATAAAAAGGCACATTCCACGTGCACAATGACCTAATAACCACGGACAGAATTATAATCATATCATTTGTGAGACAGTTAACAATAATTTTTTACTACCCTAAAATTGTATATATATAAATACATACCTATGGATAATACACCCAGAGTCGAGGTGGGATTCGAACCCACGACCCCGGAGCAGAAGGCAAGGTCACTGCCCACTGCGCCAACGGGCCAGTGTTAGGGCCTCTAGTTCCCCTGTTCTCTTGACAGACTTGAACAAAGGCAGTTATATAGGAATTAATAGGAGTCTAATAATATTAGTGTAAGTACATACATGTCTAGCCGTTTATATACATTGTATATAATATGTAAAGATCAACATCCTATTACGTTATTCATTCGCACAACGCTCTTAGTCATGTGTCGTGCCAAGGTTCTCTGATTTCCGCATACGTTTCTCTGAATATATCATACCATTAATACAGCACTTACACACGGATTCTGTCACTACCGTGGTTATAGAATTACGAGTGATTTACGGTACTCGGTTCTTTTCTAACTCCCAACGCAAAAAGAGGGGCGTTATTAGATTGACGTGTCTGTGTGTGTGTGTGCGTGTGCGTGCGCGTGTGTGTGCGCTTGTGCGTGTGTGTGTGTGTCTTTGTGTTATTTTATAGCAGTATTAAGTGTTTTTAGGGGAAAATATAAAATAAATTGACTATGAACGCCGCTTAAATCAGTGGTTGTTATAAGACTTTTTATTGGATTCGCTTGGAGTTGAGTCGCTCCAGCTTTGTACTTCATAGTTAACATCTAAATGTATTCAACTTATTTTTTTGTAAGAACTATTTTTTAAAGTGCTGCTAACGAGGTTCTTGCTGATCCTTCTCGTAGCTCGATTTATCCGAATCAGTGGTAGCTTTTAAAATGTTACACTTGTAGAAGTCTACTTGAATTAAAAATCTTATTTTATTTGATACTAGTTGTTACCAATGACTTCGTTCGCCCAAAATTAGGTGAACAATTTTAGCGTAATGATATATAGCCTATATCCTTTTTCAATAAATGGGCTATCTAACACTGGAAGAATTTTCCAAATCGAACCAGTACTTCCTGGAATTAGCGCGTTCAAGCAAATAAACAAACTCTTTCGCTTTATATGTCTATAGTATAAATAACGTGATACTGAGGAAAGCGGGGCAAAAGCGTAGTTTTTGTGTTCAGACTTTTTTCTATGTTACAAGAGGCTAACGAGTAGGCAGCTAAGTGCCTACCGACGCCCATGGACATCTGCACGACCGAGAAGCTGGCATATGCGTTGCCGGCCTTTAATTACGAGTTTAGACCACCGGGACGTCTCACAAATCGAACGAAACGCGACAAGATCACCATCACTAGACCTGACAGCATTGCCGCCACTTCACGCCGATCTAACTTTATCCCACTATCTTCATAGACGCCGCTAACATATTCCGAATGTCCTCTGTAACCTTGAAAACGGTTCAATTACTTTGCTTGTATTTCATTTGAGGCAAACGCCCCATTAAGATTCATCTAGCATTTTAAATCACCCAAACACAGACCCGTAACAAAGAGCCAAACTAGATTTCGGCACAACAAATGATATTTTCTTCAAAAGTTATAACATAACTCTTTTTGAATAAGTCTAATCGCTTATTCTCATACAGACAGCCCAGGTGAGACGAGCGCGGAGCCAGATTCATGGGCATGATGGGCGTGCCCACCACCTTAATAGACTTATGATGTCAAGCTTACACTGAGTGAATAGGTTCATTCTAGACAAGCGCGTTCAAACGTAGACCGCATCTACACTTTATCAAGAGTAACGGCGGTCAAGCGCTTGCCTATCTCCAATAATAAAAAAAAATCCGTCTATTGAAATCAAAATACTGATACGATTTTCCATTTTGTATTGTTAAGATTTTTTTACAGTGGAAACTTTACTGATTTATGCTTTTGTTTTTCTGTACTAGTTTTATGAGTGTCTATATAATTGTGTTTCCCAAAAAATATATATTAAAAAAAATAATTAAAAAAGTATATATATTATATCCAGAACATTTTTAAACTTTCGCGATTATTTTCATTATAATTATTTAAGACTCGGGTCATATTGTCAGCGTACCTTGTTTATACTTTTCCCGGCATGCTTATCAGTATATTTATCATAATCTGTAGACGATTATTTAATTTTTTCTTTCTACGTGCAGGTCAGACAGTTGAGCAACAAATCAGTGTCCTGGATCCGTCGCCGCGACGCCCACATCCTCACTGTAGACCGCTTCACCTTTATTGCCGACGAACGCTTTCAGGCCTTTCTCGTAGAGGCCACTGATACTTGGACACTACAGGTATAGTTTTTTTTGTAATAAATTATGGTTTTACAATAAAATGTTAGTAAAAACTCGTAACGAGTCGTGGGACAGTAAATAGGAACGAAGTTCCTTATAACATAAATGTTAATTTCAAGCTCTAGTCGTGATAAAAAAAGATAAGTTTTGGGGTACAACTTTCTTATTATGATTTTTTATCGATAAAAATCAAAAACTATTTTTACAAAATTTCGTAATACACATACAACAGATTTTACCCACAATGATTCATAAAATATACAATAATAATAGCATAGTGAAATAATAAAAAGAAACAGTGGCTGGCTTTATATGCCGGCTAGGGTACCTCCGCATTAACCCAATCAGGAACTTCGTTCAAAAAATATGTCGTTTAAAAGGGACACAAATCAGACTACGCCAAAACTATTAGCTTATAATTCAAACTTAAATATTAATGAAAGACCTTAAATGATAGAAATAAGTTGAATGATCATTTTTGACAGTATTCACAAATGCAGTTGGAGTCATGGGTATTTATAATTAGGACATTGGAACTTCGCAGAACTCATATTTTCTATATCTAACCAAATTTCCAGTTGTAAGTGTTTTTGAAACGAAGGTTATCAAAGTTGCATACTTATTTTCTTTGAGCCAAAAATAACAATGTAAATTTTTTAATGATATTTGTATACTATCACTTTACGACTAACCTTTGTAGAGTCCCGATGATGATTCGGTGTCGAAGCGAAACGTGCGTTGAGGCAAATCGGAAAGTCAGTGTAGTGCTGTGCTTTGATGGCGGATTCGGTGGTGTAGCTTTCGGGTTGCAGCATTACACCGATTTTCGCTTTGCTAGTGCGGAAGTCAGGGCAATCCTATATATAATTAAGATTACCCATGTATTTTGCCCAATAAAAGAATTGAATTGAATTTGTAACATATATAAGATATTAAAGGACATGTCCCGTTTTGCAAACGGAGCTGGTGACTCTAATCGGTAGGCGGCCATTTTTTAAGTTTGTTTACCGGCAAAATGGCTACCGGACCGCACGCCTGTTTGATAAGTCAACATAACTACTTTTTTCACTTTTACCTAAACTGGTTTCTTGTGTGATATATATATTTTTTTTAATTTTGGAAGGCTGTGGCTTGTTGAGGTAGAGTATAGAATATACTTCTCGTCTTGGCTAATTTCAAAATTCCTGCTTTTGTCATCTATCAATATGTGAATTCTTTCAATTATTATGCCGGAGCCACACAGCTCAAAGTGTTTGTACATTTTGTCCTTGAAGACTACAAAGTTCTACAAAACTTTGCACAGCTGCACAAAGTCCCCGGGCGCACTACGTGATCATACAAATGACGATCATCTATGTCGACTGGGCTCGGTTGGTGAGGTGGACAGTGACTCTGCCTTCCGCTCCGGAGGTCTTGGATTTGTTTCCCACCTCGAGCCTGGTTGTATTATATATTTGGTTGTATATATATGTATGTATTAATTTATTACTACAAAAAACTGTGTATAACGGACGTCTGTTACCTATAACACAGGCATTAAGTTGTCTACCGTAGGAACAGACGTTCTTGTGTCATATAGTCGTGTATATATTTATTATTAACATTATTATATGAATTTGAAAAAAACCAATATGGTTGGCTACGGCATTTACTGTTTGTTTCATATGTTACAAGGGGCAAACGGATATCTGCACCATCGGAAGTCTAGCAGTAGCATTGATGTCGTTTAATGACAGGATTAGACCACCGGGAAGTCTTACAAACCGAACGGAACGGGAGAAGAAGAAAAGAGCATACTCATTTCTCAAAGGCCGGCAACGCATCTGCGAGCCCTCTGGTGTTGCAGATGTCCATGGGCGTCGGTAGTCAATTAGGTGAACCGCCTGCTCGTTTGCCCCTTGTTGTATATAAAAAAAAAATCTTGGTCAACTATACTACTTAATTTTACTTACAATATTGTAACAAAATGCAAATACATGGACGTACAAAAATCATCTAGGTTTAACTCTAATTTGTGCAAGCGAATTTAATCTTTCCCCATTATGTCATAAATTATATTTTACAGTGAAAAAATTCTTTGTCCAGTTTGTAACGAATTTTACATATCATAATGATATTAATTGAGTGCATTATCAATTAACGTCCGTTAATAGTAATTAATAGGAATCAGCTTTAATTATATTATGAGGTCAATTATAATTCATTACGTGAATTGAAATGTTCGAAATAGTTTCTAGTATTGCGGTTGGTAAAATGCAAAATGCATCCAAAGTTATGGGTATTGCTAATTATGATATAATTAATTATCTAGTTAATATTTAACATAGATATAAATAAATAAATATATACAGGACTATATGACACTTTGCTATAGGTATCGTATAATCAATTACCAGCTTCGGTATTTCCGAACCGATAAGACTTAGGGACCTTCAAGAAAAGAGCAAACTTATTCCTCAAAGGATGGTGACGCATCTGCTAGTCCCCGGTAATGCAGTTACCCATGGGCGTCAGCATTCACTCAAGTGACCTCACCGACTCGTCTGCCCCTTATTATATAAAAAATAATAATTTGTATCAGGATGTGAATAGATTTGATACTTCCACAAAGCACTCACATTTAGCAGCGTGTCTCCTACAGTGCCCTGCCTGGGTATTGGGAGCTATTTCCGTGTCTCCATTTATGACGCACGGTCGGTCAAAGCTCTGCGCTAACGTTCCGGCTTTCCAACATTTATCTGGAGTTGCTTATTATCTATTTCCTCTATTAAAATGAACTATTTTAGATATTGCTTTATGGTGTATTTACCATCTATCAGGAAGGTGTCTGGTTCTTTTCTTTTATATTTATCTCATAGTGACGTATATGTGTAAATTTCTTTGTATTTGCAGCTGCTTCAATTAGCCAGCTGAAATAAAATTTCTAGACTAACTAATATTTATGCGCCCAGCTGATTCTCGCAATTTCGTAAATGTTTGAAAATTAACTTTTTATTACCAATCACAACGCGGAGATCAGTAATACTGCAGAGGTAAAAGCATATTATGTGTAGCTATGTGGTTATATAGGCTCTAAAAGGCAAATAGGTTTATTTGCCTGTTAGTGATAATCACATAGACCGGATTAAGTTGTTCCCCAAATAACCAGATAGCTCATCTTTGGAAAACACTGAACCAGATGTAAAAAAGACAAAATTTGATACCTCTCACGTATGTTGTTGTAACCCCAAATTCCCAGCGTTACAGTAGAGCGTTACAAACAACTAAATTGTAGTATAACAGTCAATTTTAATATATTGTTGTACAATAACGTAATCGTCATAATTGGATATATAATTATATACACAAATGTGTTATATAATGACGATTCTATTTCGATTTAAACGTTTGTAACGCAATATTGTGAAGTTGGGATTTTGGGGTTGCAACAATTTACGTGGAAGGTATCAAGATAGTGTTTTAATAGATGAAAACAATCTCAAAGAGACATGAAATTTACATGTAAAAGAAAAATGGCCAATACACGCTTATATAAAAGGGCTCCGTATCTGATACGCTAGAAACGTATTTGTTAAATAAAATTGAGTTTTTGACATGGATAATTTCAAGTCTCTGCGTCTAATAGTTTGGAAATGCTAGGCGGGGGAGCGCCTTACGGGCAGACAGACGGACGGACGGATGGACGTACAGAGCGAAATTATAAGAGCTCCTTGAAGTACTACGGAACCATGAAAAATGCACATCCGAAGAACCAATAATACAAATATTTCGGCTAGCTTTCAAAAGGAGCCCACGAAACACTCTCGTCTATTATCAAAACAACTCTATCATAATAAAAAAGCATAGAGAAACATATAATTTGTTGATATCTCTGTCTATTACCAAGTCGTTGATCCAATGTTTTATTAATTATTGTTTTCTGTGTTCTTGTGTACAATAAAGTTTATTCTATCTATCTATCTATCTATCTATCTATAAAAAGCTATAAGTTTAATGCACTAGCAGATATACAAATTAATATAACATCCTCTGCTCAATGAGTGAGAGGAGACACTCCATAGCTGCATGTAATTAGAGGATTCACTCGTCTATCTCCTCAATAAATACACAATTAAAATCAAGCGGGCATGTTCCGCAATAGAGCAAAACCGACGGGCCCCTGCTACGAAACAAGTGCGCCCTTTTCCCTTTGATGGCGATGTTGCAGCCATTTCATATCGCTGGACGCCAAAGGGGGATTCGAGGGCGTCTGCGGAACGGGCAAAAAATAGCACAAAACGGGCAAAAAATAATTGGACGCAAATGAAAATCTCCAAAGTATCTGTAGGATATCTCAAATAGCTTTACAAAACGATTCTAAATATTGAATCTTTTCGTAGTTTTATTTAGTTAAAAAAACTTTTTTGATACAATTCTCATATACCCCTTATAATAAACTAGCTGTGTCCGCAACTTCATCCGCATAAAATTAGGTAAAAAATAGATTAAATTTCAGCGTGATGATATATAACCTTTTAGCCTTCCTCGATAAATAGACTATCTAACACTGAAAGAGTTTTTTTTTAAATCGGACAAGTAGTTCCTGAGATTTGCACGTTCAAGCAAACAAACTCTTCAGCTTTATATATTAGTATAGATAAATACACATGACTCGAAACACACAGCCGTCTGTTTCTAAAATAGATAACCTAATACTTGTCTTATAGGTAACAACTGACTAATGCACATTTTTTTAAATTTATTAATACATACTTATATACATATAAACCCAGACTCGAGGCGGAAATCGAACCCACAACGTCCGGAACCGAGGACACGGTCACTGCCAGCAGCACCAACGCGTCAGTAAATAGCCAGTTATAACAACATATCCCTTAAAATTTAAGTCTTAAAATAGACTTAAATTTCAAAATATAATGTTATTTTGAGGCTTAAAAACTGACACAACGATAACTTAGTCAGGTCGGGTTTAAACCGGGTTTGTAGCGGATTTCAGCCCAGTTTTCCACCGTTGCAATTTTGCAATGGGAAAATTTTGGGGGAAAGTGCGCCATTTGTTTTTCTTTTTTCGAATTTATTTGTTCGACTTTTTTTAAGCAGTATCTTTTTTAATCCAATGCATTTTATGTGAAACTTAATGGGGGACCCGTGGTTTTAACCACACAACCACCTGTGGTAAATTCAAATGAAAATAAAGTGCATTAATGAAATTTCATACAACATTACTGCACTGTTTCGGTTATGAGCAGAAAATGAGTGCTTTCTGATCGTTTATGTAGTGATTAATGTTAACATTACTGCATAGTTGCAAGAAAAATATTTATGTATTAAAATACTGTGCGACGGATCTCGGCCTACAGGGCGGTTATACGCGATTACGCCGAGTTCTCTCTTATCCTCGGAGTGAGCTAATATCGCTTTTAAGTGGAGAGGCACACCAGTCAGACGTTGTCCTGTCCGAATATAAGCTATCCTATCTTTCAAGTTGGATCAAACAGCACACGGTGTGCAATTTTGATTAAAATCGGTTAAGTCGTTTAGTCTTCCATCGAGAACAAACAACTTGACGCGTAATTTATATATATTTAGATATAACTTAGAATTTCATACTCTGATCTGCTAAACTTCCAGGTCGGCAAATTGTCCACAGTGCTAAAATAAGGACCGACCTATTTGAGGGCCCCAGAGTTTGAGGCTCAAGGTTCTGAATTTATGATTTAAGTGTTGAGGAATATATGATTATGATAAGTCTTTTCTTCTTCTTCTTCTTCTTCTTAGCGTTTCGATGGCAAGCACTAAATTGTGTCGGCCCAAAACTAAGTCATATCAACTGCCTTATCAGTGGCACCCATTAAGTCCTCTTGCGTCCAGACGTTAGGGCACGCAGGGCACGATAAAAGAGAGCATTTAGACCTGCCAACCTGTGCCCGAAGTCTTTTAAGTGACTTCCATGTGGTTTATCCAGGTAAATCATGCCCAGGTGAAAGATTTTCAGTGGGTGGCACAAATAGGCTTCGTAAGGGAACTCCAGAGTTGGGCTCCAAACTTGGATTTGGGGCCCATTTCAACTTTCAGTCAAAGTTTGGAGATGAGTTTGGTTTCGTGGTCCAATAACCCAAGTATCCAGTAAACTTAGAAAAAGACGACAATATTGTTAAATGAAATAATAAAGCTAAATAGGAGAATAGGCATATATTCGCACTATCGACGCTACGAAGCACGGAGATGAAATGGTGATGAAACTCTAGATGCTATTTCCGTGTCAGACGTCAGTGGCGTCACGCCTAATTGATAAATCAATATGTGTGTTAACCCGTAGGATGTTTCCATCTGTGTACTCTAGTAGCGTTAGTTCTAGATGTTTTATCTGCAATATTCAACTTTCAAATCAAATGAAATCATTTATTTGCTGATTTTGACACAGTATTTATGTAACTTACAATAAGACCTTCGCTGTATCACACCTTTTAGGTATGCAAATATTAGAAATTAGGTTAAATTAAACAATGTTTATAAATTAAATGATAATGCTAAGTAGGACAATAGGCGTATATTCGCACTGTGGACACTACGAAGCACGGAGATGAAATGGTGAATAAACTCTAGATACTATTTCCGTGTCAGACGTCAGTGACGTGAAACCTAATTGATAAATCAATATGTGTGTTAACCCATAGGATGTACGATTTGTGTGCTCTTGTACCGTTAATTCTAGATGTTTTAACTACAATATTATACATTTATATCAAATGAAACCGTTTATTTGCTGATATTGACACAGTATTGATGTAACTTATAATAAGATCTTAGCTGTGTCACAAATTTTTAGTACGCAAATATTAAAAATTACATTAATTTACATAATTGAAACAATTTAAAATTTGTTAAGAGTAACAATTTAAAATGAGTAGCAATTAAAATATAATTATTAACTTGTATAAATATTATTTCTTTCATAAAGATAGTATTAAGCCTATAACACAGGCATTAAGTTGTTTGCCTTAAGAACAAACGTCTGTGTGTCATATAGTAAAAAAAAAAACGATATAATAGCTAACTCTATATTATGAGTTTTGAGTTTTTCTATGTCGTAATATTTCTATTTAGTTTCGATATATACTTTTCTCTTACCCGTGATTCTTTGCGAAGTTCCAACCAACATCGATATGGCCGCCCTTGCATCCCCTTTGCTCGGGTATACATGACAGTAGGGTTTGAGGACTCAGAATAACCTTTTCAGCTCCGTTGGACTGAATTGCGAATCTAAAAGAAAAATTGTTTTTTTTTAACTGTATACTTTAATAACACTAAGTCAAAGTCAAAATTTCTTTATTCACAGAGGACATTTTTACAAGCGCTTGTGGTCGTTATATGTATTTATATATTAATAAGTGAAGTCAAAACTTTAGGTACCATTTTAGGAAAATTGCGCGGACGGAGGAGTATGAAATTTGGCATAATTATAGGTTACAAAGAGGAGGATGTGCGAAGGCTAATATTCTTAAAAGATACTTTTGAAGACTAATTAATACATTAAATTATTAAAATAAAACCTAACGCACACCAATGCCAAACGATTTACACACACATATTAGTCATTTTACTGTAAGATTGCGTCGCAGCGTAGTTATGACGTATGTATTCTAATTTTCAAAATATAACAATGTCGTTGTACAGTCGACCAAGAAAGTGCTTTACCATTTTGGATGACAGCTCCTACTTAAAGAAAATTTTTCACAAGCAAAATGACAAGCAAAAATGAGCCTTATAAGTAATTTACGTGCAAACGACATTCAACCTTAGCGTGGTAAACCAATTTCTTGGTCGATTATACAAAGAATGAATTTTTTGTAGTGCTGCTAGTGTGCTTATAGTACGCAAAGTTTTGTGGCCCAATTTCGACTTGCCAGCGATCTTTAGTGTGGATTAAAGCTGCAGCTATTAAGCTCACCTGTCCGAAGCGATAGTGGCAATGACCATGGCCCAGTCGGACCCGCACCACTTCTGATCAACCACTGGCGATATAAAGTGAGGCCACTGTGTCCTGGAGTCGAAGTGCGCTGGAATATTCGTCTTTTTGTCGTAGGATACAGGGTTCATATTCCTGGCTTCAGCTCCTAACGGCAGGGTACCTGGAAGACAGATCATTATTGAATATTAGCTTAAGTCATCGCTTCGTCTGCATTGACTACAGTTCCATTTTCACAACAAAAAATACCCTATGTCTTTCACCTAGTTCTAATCAATCTCTATACCGAAATTCATTAAAATTTGTTCTGCGGTTTAAGCTTGAATATGTAACAGATAGAGTTACTTTCATTTATAATATTAGTATAGAAGTATTGATAGATAAACTCAGATGAGAAAATTATTGACTCGTAGGGTACTTTTAAATAAATAAATAAATATATACAGGACTATACGACACACTGACGTCTGTTCCTAAGGTAGACAACTTAATGCCTGTGTTAAAGGTAACAGACGCCTGTTATACACAAATATTTTTTTGTCGGCAATGCTGTCACGTCAAGTGATAGTATTGTTGTCGCGTTTCTTTCGGTTTGTGAGAGCTCCAGGTGGCTTAAGCTTCTCCTTAAAGGCCGACAATACATCTGCAAGCAAGATGTCGATGGGCGGCGGTCGTCACTTAGGCGATAAACCGCTTAGCCTATTTAGGTTTACTTTTGCCACCTGTAATATAAATAAACAACATTTCTCACATAATTTTTCTATTAAATAATGTCACATAGATGTCAAAACATGTTTTCCTTAAACACGTCTGTTACCACAATGGCTTCTTCCACTCTATGTTTCAATATGATATTGTATGAAATGTATTTTGATTACATTATGAAATGAGGTTTTATTATATTACCACTTCAATTCAAATTATCATTCGTATAGCATTGGATTATGATACAATAAGTGAAATATATACGGGCTGTGTAATAAAATATGCACAACAATATATTCTGAAATCACAATGCGTGAAGGATTAAACACCTTCAGTGTTATGTCAAAAAAATGTCATATTGCGTTACTTAGTTTCCTTGGAATACTTTATTAGCCTCAGATAATTTTAATAAATTAAAACTAGCTTTTTCCCGCAACTTCTATAATAATGTTGCGCAGACGCGGATCTAGCCTTCAAAAAAGGTGGGCACAGACACTGAATTTTTGTGTATGAACTTGATTTTAATCGATGTATTGCAATTCTACAAAAGATATGCCTATAAAATATATGACTTTGATACATTGTTTTTGTAAGTAAGGCATTGGATAAAATATTACAGGCTCGATATTAATAGACCGTGAAAGTGTGACGTTACAAGTTTATTAGAGTGTCTGGCATACCCAACATTTCCACCACTGTGAATCCGCGCGTAATATAGCTGGTTCTGTACAAATTATACAGTAATGCAGCTTCTCATTTTTCTGCCTTTGTTGTTTAATAAATGAGGAAATATATGTATGTGTCGACGATGAAAAACTACGCGATATGGTTGCACCTACTCTTAGCACAAGGTTTACATTTGAGAGGAAACGAAAATAAATAGGGACTTAACCCAAAATAAGATTTGGCCTCCGACAAAAAAGTATTAGGGACATCTAGAGTGATCGTAGTTTTGCTCGCTGAGCTAAAATCGGTTCCCCGTGAAGTCTCAAAATTTGATATGCTTACGACTGCACTGATGATTAAAGGTGCTCCCTCAGTCAGGAAATTCTACTTGACAAACCTCGTTAAGCCTTACCACTCTTAATACCTTAAAGCAGCGTTCGGCAACGCGTGGCCCGCGAGCCGCAAGTGGCTACTGTTTTGTTTTTTTTTTTTTTTTTTTTTTTTAATGTTACAAGGGAGCAGACAAGCAGGCAGCAGGCACCGAAGTGCCTACCGACGTCCATGGACATCTGCATGACCAGAAGGCCAGCAGATGCACTGCCGGCCCTTAATGACGAGTTTAGGCCGCCGGGAAGTCTCACAAACCGAACAAAACGCGACAACAACACCATCACTAGACGTGACAGCATTGCCGCCACTTCACGAATTAAAAAGACAAACAATTAAATATCAATGAAATATAACTTCAATATAATTAATCACTTCATTATCTCTTATTACAATACATAATTTGTTACTATAACGCTGTTTTTACCGAGTTATATGTGGGAAGAAATAGTAAATGACAACACCTTTTTTGTGATTTAACAAAAATCAACTTTTTTAAGTTAGGTCAGTTTCTGTTTACGCAAATGATATATATGTAACGTATGTTCCAAATTGTTCATATCAAACAATCGTGAAAAATGACAATTTCGTACACATATATAACATATAGAAAGAAGTAGACTAGTACAAAAAGATATCATAGAAAAATGCAAGTTATCTTGGGATTTCTTTCAGCGATGTTTGAAAAGTAGCTCAGGCGCCTTGAATGCGTGGAGGTAATTTTTTTTCAGCTGTGCGGTTGTAACACAAGGCCGTAATCTTTTGCGTTTGAATAAACCTCTCTGGATATATAACTATTTGGTTTTTTTTTTGTGACTGGGACTCTTTAGGTATGTCTAATATTCCCGTTTCAAGACCTTAATTTATTAAGTCGGACTAGTATTTGTACAGAACACCAAGACTCTATAATAACATTTAAAAAAATAATAACTCTTCTATGTAGATTTTATTTTGTTAGTTAAGTGCTTAATTTTTCCATAAGTATAGTGGAATTTCCCTCAGATCCAGCAACTTAATTACGGAATATATTTTTATTCTCATGAGATTACAAACTAATAGTGGTCATTATATTGCAAATTATAGTGCAAAAACACGCATTACTTGAGATAACAAGTGCTCATAGATATGCTATATATATGTTAACATTAGATAAAATTGTAGTGGCTACATCAATGATCAAATGATCAGACATCTTTCCGGAAAGCCATTGGTCTAGCCCAACGCGTGTCCCGCGGGCCGCAAGTGGCCAGCAACTCCTCTCTTTGCGGCCCGTGACTGTTTTGTAAAGGCCAATCTAATTTTTATAAATAAATAATAATTCCATTACACGTGCGACAAGTTTTGTTGCGATATAATAGATTTAAGAACAGATTTAAGGTCGCCTATCTATTACATAAATTGATAACTAGACAACAAGTTTTGCAAGTGGCCCGCTAACATCTAATTTCCTGTAGCGTCATAGTTGTTTGTGTTCCTATGGTCCCCCACTGTGGCGAGGAGGATGGACCTTAGTTTTTAGTATTCCGGGTATTCCGGAATTAAACGGCGATTCCTAAAATCCCAGGCGAAACTGTTTCTCGTATAGTATCGATTGGCGTGCGTAATAGCATTTTCCAGAGGAAAAATCATCTAATCTCTTAATGACGTGGCCCGTCTGTATCTCATTTTTTAACGATGTTGCCCTTTCCTGCCAAAAGGTTGCAGACCTCTGGTCTAGCCGATCGTAAAGGTCCTAGTTGAAAAATCGAGCCCGTTCTACATTAAATGTAGCCATGCCTAACTGTTTTATCTAATCGAATTGGTGATGTAATAATTTTATTAGTAATTTCTTGAATAATAAATTATGGAAGTTGCGGGAGGACGACCCTCTCGCTGCGCCGCTCCGCAGACGACGGAGAGGAGGGAGAAGGCGGCAGTTTGATCGCCGACTCCCTCCCGGTGGTGAATAGCGGGTGTAGGCGCGGGGGCGCCGCACTCGCCCTGCACTATTCGCCACGCCGTCAGGCGGGAATGACCGCTCACTCACGGTCATTCCCCGGCCCCTCCAACCACGGAGGGGTGCGCGGGGGCCCGCAGTAGGCGGACCATCGTCGGGTGGGGACTGGATGGAAAGGCTCGGCCGGATTCCCAGTCCCCCTCCATTGAAACGAAGCGGGAGTGCCCAGGGGTTTTAGTCGGTCGGGGCGATCCCCTTCTGGGACGCTCCAACCCGACATAACCCGGTTCCACCCCCCTCAGGACCGGGTATCTGTTGAGTAGACTCCCCCTGGGAAAACAAAAAAAAAAAATGTGTTTTAGATTAAATAAATATTACTTTTATAACAATGCAATGACTATGAATGCAACTTTAATACATTAATATAATATTATGGGGTGATTACTATATAATTTTAACTATAGATTTTTTTAGTTTTTTTGACATCTTTCCTTTTATAAATATGTGTCATAATAATTATTTCGTCTTTTTGATATTAAAATTTGTATTTTTCTATAGTTTTTGAGTAAAAACTCTGCAGCTTTGCGCTCAGATCGGACTAGTAACACTGCGGGTGTCACTTTGACATTGACTAAGAGGACGAAAGTGGAGCCGTTCTTTTTCTTTTACTAAGGTTACGGCATTGGGGTAACCGAAATTTATTTTGCTTCGGTAATATAAAAAATGGTGAGCTTCGTGTATTAAATATTATATGAGGTGAACAGAGTAGTTACTTGTTTATTTCTTAAAGTACTTAGTTTGTTTTTATAATACAAGATTATTGAAATGGTTACCGATTAAGTATTATGTGAATGTGTCATATTTAATTTTTTATTTCACAACCAAAATTTGTGGCACTAGGTTGGACCGGGTTAAAGTGCTTTTAAGTTTATTTAATAATTTCAAACAACTGTATTTGTAATGAGCCTTTATGATGAAATACCGACACATGCGCGTCATCTGATGTTGCTTACGAATCAACTTGATATCCCATGCCCATGTTCTATGTGCATTGCTATATCGATTTGTTTTCAAAGGCAATAATCATGATTATATAGTGTAATAACTGATATGCTATTTCACTGTCTTAAATAAATCTAACCTAGACGAAGTTTTCAAACATTAGTTTTTTTTAGGCTTTCGTGAAAGTCGTGAAGAATAAGCAATACTTCAAGAGGTATCAAGTTAAATTCAAGAGGCGTCGTGAGGGCAAGACTGACTATTATGCCCGCAAGCGACTTGTTGTTCAGGTACTGTTTTAAACTGTCTTCATTTTAATGTACAACTGTATTTGCATAATATTTTAGATTTTTTTTACTTGTAGGACAAGAATAAATACAACACGCCTAAGTACCGATTGATAGTTCGTCTATCAAACAAGGATGTTACCTGTCAAGTTGCTTACTCCCGAATTGAAGGGGACCACATTGTTTGTGCAGCATACTCACACGAGCTACCTCGTTATGGTATTAAGGTTAGTTTGACAAATACAGACCATATATTAGCTCACCTGTACAAAATTGAGTGTAGAATTGAGATTTTAATTTTTTTCACTAATAAATCCATTAGAAGCTTGTCTACTTTCACTAATGAAATTTTTTCAATTTTCCTTGTAATTTTGAGGAGCTATGACCTGCAATTTTTATTACAGTAGAATAATACTAGTTTATGGTACACCTATTTAAGTTCATATTTTAATAAATAATAATAAAATATGCCCTACAAGGCCAAAATTAAATGTCAAATCTCTGCTACCGAATTCTGCATACAATTTTGTACAGTTGAACCATTTTCTGTTAAAGAAAAGTAACACTTAAAGTTCATTTTAAAGTCAAAGAAATATAGATTAATTGTTACCCTTTACACTATTTTTGTTAAGTAATTAAAGTATATGATGATTTTGAACGGGCGGTCTGAAGCAAGGGACAATTGCAAACCCTGTGTTGCTATATGTTCAATACTGATCTCTGTTAAATTGCCTACAGATTGATGTTGTATTGAAATTTTTTCAATAGAAAGTTTTTCTTCAATAATAGGTGGGTTTGACTAACTATGCTGCTGCCTACTGCACTGGGCTGCTCCTAGCAAGACGTTTGCTTCAAAGACTAGGGTTGGACTCTTTATATGCTGGAGCTACCGAAGTTACTGGCGATGAATACAATGTTGAACCTGTTGATAATGGACCTGGTGCTTTCAGGTAAAAAATCCTTCACAATACAATCTGTACTTATAAGTAATGTTGAAGGGTAGGCTGATATGGTAAAGTTTATTTCTTTTAATGGCATAATAATACTACATATGTATCTATAGCAAAAATACAAATTAAAACATTTTGTCTGTGTTTGTAATCTTCAAAGTACCTGGACCGATTTGGACAGGACTTTCACTGGGAGATACCTGATGTTGCTAGATATAACATAGGCTACTTTGCTTTTATCCAAATAATAAGATTTCAGCAGAAATTAATAAAAACCCACAAAATATAACAAAATCTTAATACAAGCAGATGAAGTAACAGGTTATAGCTAAAATGAAATATATTAATGAAATACTATTTTTCAAATTTCATAACATGTGTCTAACTACAATTGTGTTTTTATTTAATGAAGTGATAACTTACTTTATAAAAACACTCAATTTGTTTTTTAAATCTTTATTTGTAGTTTGTTTAATTAAAAGATTATAGACAAGTATTTTATTGAATTCTCATGATGATATATTACGGGCGGACAGAGATCACACTGCAAGGGACTGTGAATCAATGTTGTATCGTAATTACCTGATAATATTAAACATTTCTGTCTTAGAATTTGGTAAAGGTCAATATAATAACAAAAATCTGTTATTGCAGATGTTACTTGGATGTAGGTCTGGCACGCACAACAACTGGTGCCAGAGTGTTTGGAGCAATGAAAGGAGCAGTAGACGGTGGTCTTAATGTTCCTCATTCAATAAAACGGTTCCCTGGTTATGATGCTGAAGCGAAAAAGTTCAATGCAGAAGTTCACAGGTAATAATTAAAAAATAGATTCTTTGATGTTATAAAGAACCACCACCACCAGTAATAATTATAAAATAGGTTCTTTATTCATTCTAAAATAAATCTCTATATGTATAACATCTCAATGTGATCAAACACTATTACAATTTAAATTAACAGCTCTAATCATCCTTCGGTATATAGTTTCATCTATAAATCGAACAGCTTTAAAGGAGCAAAAGCAAAATGCCACTCTCTTGGTTGTAAAAAAGAATATAATGATTTTTTTGAACCAGTTTAGCTAACAAATTGTAATTAATACTGTTTAGAACAGACTTCTTAGCTTATAAGTAATGACCTGTATAGAAATTACCTTCCTTGGTTTTAAATAGATTACATTAAATTAAAAATTGATATTTTCTACATGACACCTATTTAAATATTACTGCATATGTTTAAAGATTTATATTTAAGCTTGTTCATACTCCTTTGCTTTCCTTTAAATTATCTTGCAATAATATTAAAATTGATTATTTTCAAGGGCACACATATTTGGTCTCCACGTTGCTGAGTACATGAGAAATTTAGAACAGGAAGATGAGGACTCATTCAAAAGACAGTTCGGAAAATACATCAAACTTGGTGTTGCTGCAGATGCTGTAAGTAATATTGTGTAAGCTGTACGTCCAGCCAAATTACTGTGTAATTTTATATTATTACAGTGTCGAAGTTGGACAAAAGTAAAGCATTTATTTTTAAAATATTTTGTATCTTTGGTTGTTTTACAAATCAGAAATTCTGCAACAGTTAATAACTTTTAAGAGTCTGATTAACTAAATTTGATAAGAAACAGTAAAATAATTTACACATTTTCTAATAGGTTGAAAACATCTATAAGAAAGCCCATGAATCAATTCGTGCAGATCCATCTCATAAGAAGAAGGAAGAAAAGAAAGATCCTGCTAAACAAAAACGCTGGAACAAACGTAAGCTGACACTTGCTGAAAGGAAGAACAGGATCAAGCAAAAGAAAGAATCTTTCATCAAAAGATTGCAAGCAGAAGCTTAATGGGCTTTAAAGAAATAAAAGCCTTAAAAACATAGACTGCGTTTTATTTAAGTTCCAGTAATTTATAATAGTGGCAGAAGCAAAGGGAGGCCTACACCAAACTGTGCTATCAAAGCTATAAAGGGCTGACAATGATGACGATAGCTATAATTTCTTCCATCCACCCCTTCATATATTTTAAGTGCACTTGTTTAGCGTATTGCAAGAATCTTGAGCTATAATAACGGCTGATCGAGCAGGTACAGTAGTACAGGAAAAATCTAATTTTCTGCGGTTACCGCAAAATAAAAAAATCTTAATAATTATCGATACATGTATCTTGTACATATTATAAAACTAGATCGTTAGTTAGGTATACTTAAATGAAACAATTTGACGATTCTATTGACTATTTAATAAAATAAATTCTCTAGTTTTTAATTAAAAACTGCTCTTGGCTGTTCTGCACGGAGACTGCACCTCAATTGACACCTAAAAATGTTTACTGCGCATTCTGTCATTTTCAACTTGACTACTTGCCATATATGTTTTTTATAGATTTCGTATTAAAGATTAAGACAAATGTAACATGAATTACAACAACATGGCGTAAGATCTAGCATTCCAGGCACATCATCCTAATTTCCAAAAACCATCCACCAAGCGCTTGGCAATCAATACCTTGCTATACTAGATCTCACCGGTAACAGCTGCTTCTTATGTTTTAATTGAACATAGTGCCTACATGAGCAAGCTACATTATACAAGTTCATGGAAGCTTCAAGAATAAGGAGCTAACGTTCTCATTACGGATATTTCCTAGGGCAATTCTTTATGGCAGAGTGCACATTAAAAATATTACATAAAATATCGAGTTACGATAACGATACAAATTTAAAGTAATCTTTTCGTGTTCATCCTAGGGAATAGGGATGTAGGAAAGTTCTATTCCGGTTCCGAACTTCCGGTTAATTTTACACATTCGGTCCCTACAAAATATTAATCGGAAGTTACATCAGAGGTCAATGTCCTAAAGGTCGATAATGAGGATGCTGGCTGATCGAAGTTGGCCTTTTATATCGGAGCTAGACGTAGCTTCCTTTGAATAATTATTTCAATGATCATGTAGTGTGGCTGGGGACTTTGTGTACCTTCACAAAGTTTTGTAGAACTTTGTTGACTTCAAGGACAAAAATGTACAAACAATGATTATTGAGGTGCGTTTAAATTCACGACCTCTATCAGTTTTAAGTGATAATCCAGATGATCCTCTCCCATTAACACCCGGACACTTTAGGGTTCCGTACCTCAAAAGGAAAAAAGGAACCCTTATAGGATCACTTCGTTGTCCGTCTGCCTGTCAGTCTGTCTGTCAAGACCATTTTCTCAGGAACGGGAAGACCTAAAAATATGAAATTAATACCATATACTGAAGTCTACGGTCCCTTGAAATTGTGAAAAAATCAAACCGCCAAGTGAACACAATCAAAAGATATGGGCGTTTATTTATTTACTTTTCCCATACATTTGCAAGGAGACCCAAAACCTATAGGGTACTTCCCGTTGACCTAGAATCATGAAATTTGGAAAATAGATTCAATTTTAACGTGATGATATATAGCCTCTAGCCTTCCTCGATAAATGGACTATCTAACATTGAAAGAGTTTTTCAAATCGGACCAGTAGTTTCTAATGTTAGCGTTCAAGGAGACAACAAACAAACGTAAGCTTCTATATTAGTATAGATAAGATAAATTTTTTAATGTCCCGATTTATAACAAATTGCCATACACACCGTACATAACGTTTTAAGTAAATTAAGGTGCACTAATTACATTAGTGGTATGTTCATATTACGCTGTGCTTTAGTAATTTAATTTAAAATGTTGTTTATATACGACTTCATAGAGACTTCAATATTTGCAATCATTACACTGACTTCATATTTTATTTAATTAAATATTATTTATATTCGTTTATATTGCATACTTGTGAATAAGATTCGTAAATAGTTTATTATATTATCTGGCCCTTTGGCGCAGTGGGCAGTGAGTTCCACTCTGGTCGTGGGTTCGATTCCCGTCTCGAATTTGGGTGTACTTTTTATATGTATGTATTTATATATTTCTACAAAAAAAATATATCTATGTATATAGGCGTCTGTTACCTATAACACAGGCATTAGTTTGCCTATCTTAGGAGCAGACAACGTCCGTGTGTCATATAGTCCTGTATATATTTATTTTTCTCTAAACCGCGGCTACGTCCGCGTTTTTAATGATTGTGTTTAATTTTGAGGATTTTAAGCGTTTTCGTGTAGAACCCTAGTTATATTTCTAAAAGTAACGTAGCATATATTAGTTATTTTAAGATCAACTATCTGCCATGTGAAAATTTAGTAGAAATAAGTCCAGCCGTTTCGGAGACTACCCGTAACAAACGGACAGTTGTCTATATTACTGTTGAAATTTTAGTTTTAAAATTTTACTATCTCTGAAATTACGCAAAGATTGAAATGTAAAAACATGGTTTAAAATAATTATTGCTGTCGAAAAAATCTATATCCAACACTTGTCGCAGTTGTCCATGGGCGTCGGTAGTCACTTAAGAGTACCGTCTGCTCGTTTGCCCCTTGTTATATATATATTTAAGGCTTATGAGGGAAATCGCCAAAATATTTCCAAACAAGTTATCTCACTGGAAACACTTTTTCTATTATATTTGGGTGAAATTTTCCATAAAGATAAAGAGCTTGTTTACCCTCTTCTTGTAAAAGTTAGGACATTATCTCCAATAAATACGAGGCCAGGTTTTAGTAATGTCTGTAAATAGACCGGGAACCGGCATATGCCTTCTTCTTATGCTTTTTTTATAGTTTAAGCGGGCAAACGAGCAAACGGATCAACCAAGATCAGGTGATCAGCGTCGACCATGGACACCTGCAGCACCAGAGGGGCTGGTAGTGCGTTGCCGGCTTCTAAGAAATCTATTAGTCCGCCCTTTAAAAATTCGCATGTCATAGGATTGTGGAAAGACCCAGGAAGGCAACTGATTCCATAGTTTGCACGTATGTGGAAGGAACGATCGAGCGTATTGGACGGTGGTCGCTGTGTGGGTGGTATTGGATCGACACAATCTCGCGTGAGTGGAATGAAGATATAGATGGCTGATGGATTTAGATGATTCTGTGCTTAGATAAATGGCTTATTAAATGTTATTGCTCTTCTATTGTAGAAGTCTTGATAGTTGTATAAAATAGACGAATTAAACCTTTCGACTTTGATTTTGTCAAACAGATGTGTACAAACTTAGAGAGATGTTTGTGTACTAGGGGGCTTAGCTTGGACATTTTTGATAGTGTTACTTACTTTTAAGTTCCAAACGAAACGTCAAATGAAGGTTCGTGCTTCCCGAGAAGTCGATACGTGCAAGTTCTGATTTATTTATTTTATTTTATTTAATAAACCAACAGCGTGTTCACAAATTTAATTTTATGAATATTACAAGCTTTCCATCGTGCTAGCAATATTGAGTAAATAAGTTGTGTAAAACGGTAGTTAATTGTGTATTAATGTTTCGAAGTTCGGTTTCTAACATAAAAGTAAGTAAAACTATCGAGAATATTCGCGATGGCCCTCTGATATATTTTAAGAATTATAATTTGATAGAATGAAGCATACGAAATCTTTAGATTTGCGTACCATATTTAAAACAATATACAAAATTTTAATTACTTTTACAACGACATTGATATATTTGACAATTAATATGCATAGGGTCATCACAACTATGCTTTGACACCATCTTTTAGTAAAATGTATGTAAAAGATTTACTAATATAAAAGATAAAAGATAACTACAATATCAAGCACACATAAAAGATCTTTTTTTTTTTTTTGAAACCATATATGTTTTTTGAAGGCCAAAATAAATAAATTTAGTAAAAAGAAAGAGTAACTTGTTACAATAGGTATAACAGAAAACGGCCTTCTTATTCAAGGTTTATCAGCACTTTCTTTGAAAAGCAATCCACTCAATGAACATGGCTCTATCACAAATAATAACAGCCTGTCCTTTCTACTGAAACTGTCCCTAGCTATTACAGACGCGTTTTTTCTTATAGAATTTTCTTTTATGCTAGGGCCTTTTTATATAATGATTATAATAATACAATTATTATTTAAATAATATAATATAAGGAGTGCTTTGAAATGTGCGTATTATTCCCGTTTGTCACGCGTAAAACCGAATACAGTAAGATCCCCTGAACAGCCAAACTTACGGTATTTTCTAAAAGCTGAAAGTTTGTCAGCACATACTCTCTGACTAGGTAAAAACAACGGCCCATTATGAAGTTTGAGTGATCGTGGCTTTGGCAAGTATACGGCGCTAGAGGTGTGAAAAATGTAAATTCACATTTTTCATCATGCTCTCTATACAGGTAAGAACAATGGTCCATTATGAAGCTTAAGTGATCGTGGCTTTGGTAAGTATACGGCGCTAGAGGTGTGAAAAATGTAAATTCACATTTTTCATCACACTCTCTATATAGGTAAGAACTATGGCCCATTATGAAGTTTAAGTGATCGTGGTTTTGGCAGGAAAAATGTAAATTCACATTTTTCATACCTTTAGGGTCGTATAGCTGCCAAGGTAACGTTTTGCACTTAAATTTTGTAACGGCTGAAAAGCTTTTGGTGTGAAATTTCAGAAAACAATTTTAGAGTAAACGGGAACGTTTATAAGAGTTCCCGGTAGCCTAACCTCGTCATTAAGGATGGCAATGCATCTGCTCGCCTCCTGGTCGTCCAGATATCCATGGGCAATTAGCTGCCTGCTCGTTTGCCCTGTAACATAAAAAAAAAACAAGACAAATGTGTTTGTATATATAGGTAATTATACGGATAATGCAGCTAAACTCGAGGCGGGAATCGAACCCACGACCACGGAGCGGAAGGTAGAGACAGTCAAAACTGCACAACAGGCCAGTCAGTTGTGCTATCGACGCTGATTCTTCTTCTTCTTCCTAACATTATCCCGGTCTAGTACCAGGGTCTTCTTAGATTGCAGAGGAGATGGCTGTAGTGCGAGTTAAGATGACCGACTTCTATCTAACGTCTTCCTCGAAACCCTCATGATCTCTACAACCTCACGACTAACATCATACAGTGACATCAATCGGGTCCCACTGTTTTACGTGCCTTCCGTAGCACGGAACGCTAGTGTGTATAGAAAATAATATATTTAATTCAACTTTAATTACAGATTAACACTGTTAAAGAATAATAAAGATTAAAATACGTAGTTATAAATATATAATATTTCCTTTCTAATTCACGCTTGGCTGAATCACTTGAGGTCGTTGTCGCCAGCGGCAAAAAAAATAAATGGAAAAAACCTATCATATTATTTCGATATGGTCACTTAGAACTTGATTAATTGGGATAGGTATGACTAATTATGTATATACATACAAGCGGACACGGTAGACCTTGTCCTGTTTGAACTTGGACGCAATTAAAAAAAAAAGTCATTTTAAAATTTACATGAAGCTATGTATGTCTAGCTCCGGCATAACATTGGTGTTCAAATATCCGATCTCCTCCGTGTTTCCGAAGGCACATAAATCGACCCAAATTAATGTCACTGAGTGATTTTAGTCGTGCGTTGTAGATATTGTTGCTCAAAGTCAAAATATTTTTATTGAATTTGACAAACATTAATAAACTGATACGACCTTTATAATTCTAGGTTATTTGTCAAGCGAATTGAAACCACCTATTTGCATAATGTTTATAAGAGAAACTGATATTATCGAGTGGGCAAAAAAACAAGCTCCAAAGTCAATATTTATTTGGGTGACCACCAAATATTAATAAGAAAGACCACCTGGAGATCTATATCTTTCTTTCTCTTTAGCTATCTCGTAAACACAACATACTTCCTCTTCAAATGAAGATCTTCTATATAGTGATCGTATGTAGGAACTTCACAATCGTGAGTTAGATTTTATATTGTGCGCGACAGCGTTTGTACTGCGTTCGTCGACTTGTCCATACAGCGCCATCTAGTTTGCTTTGGTGTAACTTTCCACTAGACATCATCGCCATGTCGTTAAGTAGCGGCGACTACAGTTTTATTTTTCTCCCGATACATTTCCTCTCTTCGTAAATATTTATATCAATTCTAAGGTGTCTAACAAACACTTACATTAATACACATAATAATGAAAGACAAGTAAACTAAATGTAGATAGATATAAGAAGTGTTTATTATAAACAATTAGATATAAAAATTATCAACTTATAAGCATTAAAAGAAACGGTTGAAATAACCCGGATTAACCTTATTAAGTTGTAAATTCTTGGTCCGTTCGTCTAAGCCGGGTAGAGCGGGGACAATGCGAGGAATTCTCGCACGATAATTGCTAAATTCGCCCCACTATACTCCCCTCCCCCCTACCCCCACTTAGTCTACGCCCGATGTATTGTTCGTTAATGAAATTGTATGGTATGGTTACATAGCTAATATCAAATATATTATTGTATAATCTCGTAGGTATGTTCAATCGAAGCAAGCCTATGCTCAGGCAGGACAGCGTCTGCCGGGTCTGCTAATATATGTGTATTTTTATTCATAATAAGCAGTCGCGGCGGACGTTGTCTTACCCTGATTTTTGCCTCGTCTGTTATTAGTCAATTAATCAACCTCCTTTACAACATTTACATAAAACGTGACACTGGCCGTATCTTCTTCCTCCTAGTGTTATCCCGGTGTAGTAGTACCAGGGTCCGCTTAGATTGCAGAGGATTTAGCTGTGGGGCGAGTTAAGATGACTGATTGCCATCTGACGTCATCCTCGGAACCACCACGATCTCTGAAACCTCACGAATAATATCACAAAGTGACATTAACCGGTTCCCATTGTTTTTCGTGCCTTCCGAAACACGAGGAGGTTGGATATCAAATATAAGCCAGTGCTAGAATGGGTCACCCATCTATCACCCGGTCGCAGTAACAGAAACTTAACCTAGTGTTCGACTCAAATGCCAACCACTGATTAGGCCACGACCTCCTCTGACACTGGCCGATTCTATACAAATATATAAAGCTGAAGAGTTTGTTTGTTTGTTTACTGGAACAAGATAATCTCAGGAACTACTGATCCGATTTGAAAAATTCTTTCAGTGTTAGATAACCCATTTATCGAGGGAGGCTATACCTCCCACGTAAATCGTTATATATATCGATACCTCCCACGTAAATCGTTGTAACCCCAAATTGCCAACTTTATAATAGAGCGTTACAAAGAGCGCAACCATAGACAAAACTATTTTTAAGATGTTGTCAAAATACAAACCAAAGAGTAGTTAATATCTAATATCTGATATTCTGTATGGTTTAGTTGGAACACACATATGTATGGATCCACGGGTTAGATGTTAAGAAAGCTAATCTGTGCCACAATATTTTTTTATCATGTTATCCAAATACAAACCAAAGAGTAGTTATTATCTAATATCTGATATTCTGTAAGGTTTAATTGCAGCACACATGACTATGGGACCACAGGTGTACCCAGAGCAGCGGCTTGGGGCGTGTAATTGGCGAGAAATATGATAGCGTTCGTTTCCTCTTCGGGACTCGCATTGCCGGCGACGAGATTGAATCGATAAAGCTTTGTATCACAACTAAATTTGTGGCCACTTTTGAAATTGGCACGTTGTATTTGCAGTTGTCCATGGGCGTCGGTAGTCACTTAGGTGAACCGCCTGCTCGTTTGCCCCTTGTTATATAAAAAAAAATGTGATATAGGATGCCCTTCGTCCAGCAAATACTTTTCCGACATTAGAATACAACAATAAGCCTGGTCTTCGGCGACTACTACGCAAATAAAATTGCTTGACTGTAGATAATCGTCTTTTTTTTGCAGGATGGAGGCACACTTTACAGGCGAGAAAAGTCATTATGTCCTACTTCTTTTATCGTAACTCAATATCAAGGGCGACTCGTGGCGCTAGTAGCACGTGACACGAACGAAATAGAGCGTTTGTTTATTAACGTACAAAAAAGAACAGGAAGAAGAGTTACGCGCGAGCGCACGGCAGTGAACTTTTTTGCAACTTTTTGTCCGGCCCTTCGAGACTCGTTTAGAGATTTTAATTCAATGCAAGTTTTCAATTATGGGCGTCTATCTAACTTAGCTTGTAAGCTATGTCTTTAAAAAAAATGAGGAATTGTTTTTGAAATTTTGAAAGATTTTTTTATATTACAAGTATGCAAATGGTACTCATTCGTCATGAGTTAACTATGTTTGTGAGCGTACGTTACCAGAGCCATAACATACTAAAACTTTTGTGTTTTAATTTTGACACGTTTTGTAAAAGATATTGTTTGAAAAGGTTATCCGATTTTGATGGGACTTCTGTCGGTGGCTTTATTAAAGCAATCCGTCGCGAGTATCAACTAGTAAAAATATGATTATATACTTATATACAACGTAGCTATCAAATTATTATCAATCTAGCTCTTTTAAATGAATCAAATAAGATTAATTGACACCCTACATTGTTTACTGGCCGGGTGCACGCAATCCGTACAACGAATCGGGCAAAACATTTCTTTAATTGTATCATAGTAGTGATTAATTAACGTTCGAGAGCAAAAAGAGGTCAAGAGCTAGCGAGACCTTGCTAGCGTACTCGTAACGTGAACTTAAGTGTTTCACATATATAAAGCATATAAATTTTCTAAAACATTTTAGCTTTTCATATTTTATTTATGTGCCCTTTAACTATGCTGACTATAAATAGCAAACTACCCTACGGCTTTCAAAAAATACTTAAGTGGCGCATTTATGTAAGAATTTTAATTTTCCCCGCAAAATTTTTTGGAGACAATATTTCATAAGAGATTTGTTTAAAGGGTTTTATCGCGGTAATTAAATGTATGACGATATTAACACATAGGCAAAGTAATCGAATGTTACATACTATAACGTACAACTGAATTAAGATTTTTTAAGAAATTTGAATCAGGTAGCTTTAGAGACGATTTTCCTTCACTGTTACGCCATATTACATAGGGCGTCGTATAGAAAACGTTTACGGACGATAACAACAACTCAAAGCTTGCTTGTATACATGTGTATGTGGTAACCTATAGGTATATATGTGAAGACTGGCGGTTGGCCAACGGCTTTCGCAGGAGACCCTTTTCCTCAAAAGATTTACGATGTTTTTAAAACGGAATAGCCACGCTTCGAATTATTGATTATTAAGAAACTTCTACTGACGTTTATGCAAAGAATCATTTTTTTTTATGACAAGGGGCAAAAGGCAGGCTGGATAATACACCCAGACTCGAGGCGGGAATCGAACCCACGACCCCCGGAGCGGAAGACAGGGTCACAGCCCACGGCGCCATTGGGCCAGTCAAAACGAATACTAATGATTGAGGAGGTTGTATCTTAGTCACTATATGAGTGATTGGCATTTGAGTCGATCGCTAGGTTAAGCAGTTCTTACAGCGGACGGGTTATAGATGGGTGACCAATTTTTAAGTATTTATCTAATAGATAATAATGTATTACTGTTAAAATTCTTCATCCGCGATGTGAAAATAAAAATACTATCGGATTAAGTGTAAAAAGATTTCCAGGAAAATGTTTTCCAATCGTAACTTGCATGCCTTGCTAAAGTAACTTCTTGGAGCGGATGAGAGCTTAACTTTGATAGAATTGATTTTATTCAGTTACACTATTCCTGTACCATTTAAGTTAATCTAAAAAAAATATCGATTACTCACCTGAGTGACAACCGACGCCCATAAATAACTACACTATCTGAAGGCTGGCCGATGCGTAGCCGGCCTTTAATAGAAGTGTATTTTTTTCTTTAAGATCTCTAAATCATATTGGTGATATATTTCTATACTAATAGAATTCAGATACTAATCTGCTAATGCCCCTGACTTCGTCCGCATAAAATTAAAGTTGCCCTTAGGCCTCTTTAATCTGGTCCTATCGAAAAATCTGTTCTTAGCAGATGTCTACTCACTATAAACCACCTCCCTGGCAAGCTTAATCTTTGTACCTTCCGTGGTTTTCGAAATTTCGCGTTAGATGGCTTTCCGCTTTTACATATATAGATTAAGAATAATAATACTAAATTAATATTAATAGGCCTGTTACATATGAGCAGGTCGTGACCTAATCAGTGGTCGGCATCTGACTCGATCGCTAGGTTAAGTAACTGTTGCGACCTGGTGATAGATGGGTGACCCAGTCTAACACTGGTTCAGAAGACACGTAAAACAGTGGGACCCACCATTAATGTCACTTGGTGATATTATTCTTGAGGTTGTAGAGGTCGTGGGGGTTCCGAGGATGACGTCAGATGGCAATCGGTCATCTTACCTCGCGCTCCTCTGCAATCTAAGCGGATCCTGATACTAAGAATAAGAATAAGAAAAACTTTAGTAATTAAAAAAGCACTGTATATGTATAAGACACTGTACACACACATGTAAAATAGTGAAATTCCACACTTTTAGAATAAACAGCCACACTTATAATTTATTACCGAATATTCAAGATGTTACGCAGTGCAATATACCTAAAAGGAAACCTACTCAGTAAAATAGACTAATAGACTAATAATACATACACTTTCACACACACAGGCACACACACGCAATACGACATTATATTCTATGCAAACGGCAAATTCATAATTCCTAAAGTTTAGTTTTTAATTTTTATAATTATCTTACATTAATTTTCAATGTTATTATACCTTTTGGTTGGAGTATTGTCGCACCCACTCCTAATACAAGCTTTTAATTTAAGCTTAGTAGAAGGGGAAAAGGGAATATTAGACATACAAAAGTATTCCTAATATTCTTAAAAAAAATATATATTATTCCCGTTCCCATTACTGTTACTGTCAAAACATTAGAAATAATTTAATATGGTGGTTAAGTATTCTAAAATTTTCTAATTTTCCGCCCAAAAATTCCGTTCCGTTCACGCGTGATTCCCCGACCAAGAACAATTGGGTTTCATTCTTAGCTTTTAAAATATTTGACGATTCAAAAGAGCTTGTAAAAGTCTACTTGAATGAAATATCATTGGTATTTGAATCTCATACTGGAGAAATACTTTTGTTCCTAAATTGTAGATTGTAACGAACGAGAAATCTTTATACCCTACATCTCTAGATGCAGTGCAACCTATACACCGCTGAGCTATCGAAGCTCTGAAGAATGTAACAATATCTCCCAAATACACCGGAAGAGAGGACGGAGCGTCTGTTGGTATTCCAGCGACTTCCGGCACGTCTGGATCGCATTCCTGTCACGTCGCCTCTCTTGAGACGAAGCTTGTGTACCACCGACCTGCGTCGATAGACGTGCACTGATTAAATAGCTGAACATATCTGCTTATTTGATATACTATCTCTATTAATTATAGTAAAAAATAATGAAAAAATTAAGAGGTAAAATTTTAATAACACGGTCGTAATATTTAATGGCTGTCGAATGCCAGGAAGTCTGGGGAAGAGGTGGCGCGACGATTTTGATGCTTTTGCGGGATAGGAGTTGAGTGGGTTAGCTCTGGATAGAAGAGAGTGGTCTAAGCGAGGGTAGGTCTTTGCCCAGCACTGGGGCATTATAGACTAATAAAAAAATATTTAAATGCTATTAAAAGGACAATCGAAACTACTCCATTAAAACTTTTATTATCTAACTAATAACGTTATTAGACAATTTATAGGATACAAAAGCTACCGGTTTTATAATGAAGTACCTGTGAGCACCTTCCTCTCCATCATCCAAGCCTAGTTTATGGATACCATTTAAAAACAAAGTACCCCTCAAGTCAAATCAAATAAGTCCAAACTCGATGCGGTTATATCACCACCTCCTAGCTCCATCGTCAGATCAGCTCCATATCATCATAATATTGCATTGTCCTACGACACACATATGTGTGCCAGATTTCACCTCAATCAGTGGAAGATATCTGCACTAAAATTGGGTTGTAAGATTCCACCCGAACATACATAATGGGCAAGTTAAATAATGTGATGGTTTTTGGGTACTTCAGGGGCAAGAAAATAAAATTAAAGTCTCAGATAAAGCAGGTGCTTTATCTGAGACTACAGTACAGGTGTAGGCGTCAGGATCTGATGCCGACATTTGATCCGGGACCATTTGATTTGCTGCCGACTCGAAAAGAAGAAGAAGAAGAGGAAACATACTCCTATCTTTTTAGGGTTCCGTAGTCTTACAAGGAACCCTTATAGTTTTGCTCTATCCGCCCGTAACTTATCCGCATCATGCTAGAATCTGAAGGAGTCAGTTCTTTTCTTTGCTAGAATCTGCTAGTACTTACTTCAATTCCGTGCTAGAATTTGCAGTATTCATGCCTATTCTGTGTCAGAATCTGCAAGTTTTCAGTTCTATTCCGTACTTTAATCTGTAAGCACTCAGTTATCTTCGTATTTTTATCTGCAAGTACTCATGCCTATTCTGTAACAGAATCTACAAGTTTACAGTTCTTTTTCATGCTAGAATCTGCAAATACTCAGTTCTATTTCGTGCTCGAAACTGCAAGTACTCGAACTCAGTAACAGTGAAGATTATGCCAAAAAGGGATGAAGTTTAAGGATTTCAATCAACCCTTCTTCTATTGTTTTATTACTGTTCTGTATTAATGTTATTACGGACCAATCTCATAAGCTTGAAACCGTTAGCCCGTAATTTTCCATTGTTTACTATATTAATTAAACAAGCATCGCGATTGAAATAACTCAGCAATTACATCTCTTATACCTATTCTAGAACAAGAAATCTTAGTTGTTCCATTTGCATATTGTCAATAGGAAATTCCTAAATATTTTAATCTACATTTTTGTCGTGAACCCGCATAGCCTCTGGTCCAGTCATATACGTGATCACCTTCAAGTCTTATAGCTTCCGTTAGCAATATATATAATGACTTAAATCTGTATCATTAGGTAACTAATGGCTTTTGCTTGATAGTTATTCTTTAATTTATCTTGAATTTAAATTATGACAGCGCAGATCTTGAACTTATCAAAAACTTTGCCGAGAATATATAATATTTTTGAATATTTTGCCAACTTAGCTAGACAAAACTCTAAGTTGAAAAATAGTACAAGTGATGAACGTGAAGTGTTGTGTATTGCCATACCACTTTAAAATAAAAGTTTTACACAAGGTTGGTATAAGAATAACGATGTTTCTTCAAAAATAGCTCGTTCCTTTGTCTCTTCTGATATAAAAAAAAACGTGACTTTGACATTGTAATATCTTTATCACTCATTCAATTGGCAAGCCGCTTGCCCGTTTGCCCCTTGTCATATAAAATGAAAATTAACAATTCAAGTAAAATCTTGAACATACAATAGTGGCCCGAGTTCAATGGTTTTTCTCCACCACAAAGATGCCCAACATGCTGCATGCCCATGCTAGGCAAAAGAAGGATAAAACAATTCTGATTTCGTCATGTTTTCTGGATAAGCTCGTTCGCGAAGGGACAAGAGTGGACATGGATTTAAACTATCCTGATAAGTATAGTTGACAATGGGCAATATTTATAATAAAAAATTTATCCCTTTGCCCATTATCTTTTTCATTTAAATACTCTGATATGGCAGAAATTTAGTTCGGAAACTTTTGCTTGTGCAGCTATCTATACTAATATATAAAGCTGAAACGTTTGTTTGTTTGCTTGTACGCGGTATGCTCAGGAACTGCTGGTCCGATTTGAAAAATTCTTTCAGTGTTAGATAGCCCATTTATCGAGGAAGGCCATAGGCCATTCCGTATATCATAATGCTGTAATGGATATATACAGGACTATGTGACACGCGGACGTCTGCTCCTAAAGTAGACAACTTAATGCCTGTGTTATAGGTAACAGACGCCTGTAATACACAAACAGATTTTTTTTTTAAATATATAAATACATACTTATATATATGCATGAAATAATAAACTACTTTGCTTAAATCCGCGAATGAATATGAGGGAAAATCATTGTGATGCTTGCAACCCGAAAGCTACACCACCGGATCCGCCACCAAAGCACAGCAGCACACTGACTTCGAATACGAAACGTGCGTTTCGTTTCAAGTCGAAACTCATATTCATTCGCGGATTTAAGCAAAGTAGTTTATTATTTCATGCATGTCATGGATTTCCGCAGAGTAACGCCTGATTCTATCAGTTATACATATATATATATAACTCTCGTCAGAAAAATCGAAACAACTTGCAAGTTATTGTTTTGTAAGGATTATCAGAGTAATAAACCCTAGTACTAGACCTGGTTAACGCTAGGAAAAAGAAGATAATACATTTGCATCGGGCAGTCTTTTACTTGCATGGATTCTTCCAAAATACTCTTCTACGAACGAAACCAACGATTCTTTTAAGCGCGACAATGGATTCGTACACGATGCCGCGTCGCGAATTGTCCGAACTAATTCTGGCCTTCAGTGTTTTAGCGACGGAAATGTTAAAAGCTACAAATACCCCGAAGTCACTGAAATTCTACATTTGATGTTGTCTGACCAGATTCTTTACATATTCTCGTTAACAAAAGTGAGGGGAGAGAGGCAAGGAAGGAAGCGAGTCACTGCTATTGGATCTATCTATTAATTAGTGTTATTTTTTATCACAAAAGATTGAGGAAGTCGTACCTTAATCAATGATCGGCATTTGAGTCGATCGTTAGGTTAAGCTGTTCTTACCGCGACCGGTTGATAGATGGGTGATCCGTTCTAACGCTGGTTTTCAAATAATAGTGAACCGTTATGTGACGGGAGCGGGAAAAGGAAAGGAAACGGAACGGGGACAATATTATAGGATAATAGAATGTAGCAAATATGTAGTTAGTAATTCAACGTTTGAGCAGAACAGCCTCTGCCGGGTCCGCTAGTTAACCATACTGTGCCAAATTTAATATTCCGCCCTCCGCGCAGTTTTCCGAAAATGGTACCAAAAGTTTTTGCTTCACGAAATAATTTATAGATGCATCATGGATTTTCTTGCACACGTGTACCCTTTGAAGTGGAAACTCTAAAATTACACTAAGGTCATATATTTAAGGTTTTAAATATCTCACCCAGATTGTTAATGCGACTTTATTTCGAGCCATGCCGTATTACGAACATACTTCTTTCTCGTTTTTAGGGTTCCGTAGTACTACAAGGAACCCTTATAATTTTGCTCTGTCCGTCCGTCTGTCCGTCTGTGTGGCTGTCCGTACGGTGCCCTAGCATTCTAGCGGTCTAGGGGGGGGGGGGGGCTAGCCTTTCCAAACTATTAGACGTAGAGACTTGAAATTTTCCATGTTGATAGAACATGACGTTTAGACCATTCTTACTACGAAAGCAATAGACTTTCATAAATTACCTACCTCTATTTTAATTCCATTAGGGTATTGTAGTAACAAGTTAAAACTCAAAACCTGGTACGTAAAATTTCACACTCATCACCTCGATATCCTAGAGTCTACAAAAGTGCGATTCTCTAGAACCTTCTCACCTCGCACAATTCCTTTGTGATATAGGTACCAGCTTCGGTATTTTCGAACCAATACGACTTAGGGATCTTCAAGAAAAGCACATATTCATTCCTCAAAGGCCGGCAACGCATCTGCAAGCCCTCTGATATTGCTATTGCTCGCTTGCCCCTTGTTATAAAAAAAACTCCTCAAAATGTTAATATTTTTACCTATTTATAATTAAATAACCTTCCCCAAGATAAAAACTGTTTTAATAACTGCAGACGCTTCCAAACATAAACCACATTAATATAGAAAAGTTTTTCTAACATTTTCAGCGAAAAGCATATCGCCGCCCGCATAAAGCTCTTTACACTGGAATTTGAAATTTTTTCATTCTCGTATTTTAACTCTCTCCGTGAAGTTTTCAAAGGTCAAGGCTGCGCGCTGAATTCAAGAGCACACGTTATTAAAACCGAGAAATTATAGATTTAGTATTACTTTTATAAAAATATAAAAACTCTGTAGTATATACGCTCACGTTTATTTTTATTAATGTATCTCTTGAAGCTATTTCGCGATTTTTTGCTTATATTCTTGCATAAGTAAAGAAGACTAGAGTAGAGATGTACTCCTTTTTAGGGTTCCATCCGTTCGTCATTTTTAGGGTTCCGTACTTCTAACTTTCTGGTTCAAAAAATTACCAGACTGTTGTGGGCTCTTCTCATTGTAGGGCGCTTCGGAACCCCATGTAAACTTAGCTTTTAATTCGTAAAATTTGTCACCAAATTTTATAATAATGATTTAAAAAACAATAATAATACACATGACGTTCATAAATACTGTAAAGTCTAAATGAATAAAACATTTTGACATTGACTTTGAAAGGAAAAGCGAACCCTTATTGAATCACTTCGTTGTCCGTCTGTTCGTCTGCCCGTCAGGCCCTTTTATTACAAACGCGTAAAGTTATAAAGTTAAAATTAATACCTAATACTGACGTCTGCGGTTCTTTAAAAATGTGAAAAATCATCTAAGTCTATGCATTTAGATGATATAGCCGTCTATTTCCCATACGAGTACATTAAAAAAAATAATTAAGACATATAGGGTACTTCCCGCTATCCTCGACGTCTATCTTGTTCTTGTAATGCAAATAAAAAGATATCCGAAATCCGTAAATTTTTAGTAACATCACAAAAAATGTAATAACTGTAATATTAAAAAAAAATCTATGAAAAGTATAAGTTTTGAATTAACCCTGAAAGTATTAGGTGGAGTAAGGACGGAACCCTCATTGTCTGAGTATGACTCGAACTTGCCTATTTCTTATTTATATGGCTGGCCCGTTGGCGCAGTGGGCAGTGACCCTGCCTTCTGCTCCGGGGGTCGTGGGTTCGATTCCCACCATAATCCTCCGGCACAGCTCAACCGATTTTTATGAAATTTTATACGCATATTCAGTAGGTCCGAGAATCGGCTACTACCTATTTTTTATACTAGTGTAAAACAAAACACATAATTTTCTTTCAAGAACCGAGCTACAAAAGGGATAAGGGCTTGAATGATTGAATGTAATGTTTTTTGCACATAATATATCTATATATGTGTATTGTTTTGGAAATCCGGTTTTTAAAAGAAATTGAGGGTATGACACCACGTTAGCGGTTAGATACGAAATAAAAGTTTAACTTGTAAATAAGTATATTTCAATTATAGTATTATTATTTTAAGAAAATTAAGAAATTTGAATAATGTTTTTCTATAGAATAAGATTCTCTTGCTTTTGGCGGAGAGACCCTGGGTCTTGGGGACTCGGAAATCATTCTCTATATCGAGAACTAACTAAACGGCTGATAGATGCTTCAAATAACCCAGAAGATAGCAGCTTCTTGGCTCAAAGGATAAGCTTAGCTACCCAACGAGGCAACGCTGCCATTATTTTGGGTACTCTACTACATTGGCCAAACTTTAACTATTTTTATTTAAATTATACTTAGTTTTAATTTAGTTACAAATATTATTAATCAGTGGTACAGTTGGTTTTAGGTAGCGTTTAGTTTCATATATTTGTAATTTTTATACTAAGTTGTGTGAACTAAATTAAAAGTATATTATATTACATAGATGCATGTGATAAACTTTTTATATCTAGAAAGATTCTTTACCTTACGCATGTTTCGCTTCGAAACCGGAGCATTATTAGCAGAGAGGACCCTAAAACAATTAGTTCGTTAGGTCAGATTAATCTTTTGTGATTAAATTATAATTTATATTCCTAACAGCTATTACAGAAAAATATCATTTATACATCCATCCATATTTTATGTACAATTTAAATCTTGAAGCGTTTATAAAGGATTTTCTTAGAAACGTAATAGAATTAAATAAACGTTAAGGGGTTCGGTTCAAACCAAATCCCGTCGTCGCCATTCCTTAACACAGGCTTTTAAAAACTAAACAGTAGGCGTGGGATCGTCATAAATAGAATACTTAGACAGATATAAAAAAATAAAAAGTATTTCTTGTATTCTATTGCGATTGCGATATACTAAGATGCGATTTATAAAATACGAAAAGTAAAAAGGCAGGAATAAATTCTAGTCTTTTGCGTCTGAATAGAAATGACAACGCTTAATACTAAAGTGACCTAACTCAAAAAGCAAATTTTTGGAAAATCGCAAAAACCGTTATGTCATTTATGACTTTAAACTAAAAACTTATTTTAATTAAAAAAAAAAAAACAAAAATAGCAGTATCTCGGTGTTTGATAGAGATAATTCTTAGATTGGCTGATAAAGGATGTTGTTACAAAACTGCCTGTATCATTAACTCAATTTAGACCCAAAAAGTAATCGATCAGTTTATTATTTAGCGTGCGAAATAAAAAAAGTATTGTTTATTTCTAAAATTTAATTTAAATTTGGCCATTACAGTAATAAGTCAGAGATTTCGGAACCTCTAATAAATAAATTGTAGGCAACCCCGCGGTACTGTATCTGTTTAGCAATATCCGGAGTAAATACGTCACGCAGTTGACATAATTTAATTTGTCCAATAATTCCTTCGGCAAGGCAAGGCTCTGTCGGGGCGGAAGATAATAAAACATTATTACTTTTTAACAGCCCCCCGACACGAACAGTTGAATTATCTTTGATAGAACTTTTCATAAATTTTGGCAGCAAAATAATCTAGTTTAATCGGAACAGACGCGGTATTGTGTAGGATTTGTGTAAATTAATTTAATATCTGTCTGCTGGTAGCAAATAATCGTTAAATTATAATGAGTTTTCAGAAAATTTGTGGTAAACGAGGAATATTTTCACAGAAGTCAGATGGCTCGAAGTGTATTGAAAATATAGTGGCACTCCGGGAGGGCCAACAGAAGTGAAAACTTGTACATACAAGGGTGTCGGTAACGGTAACAATGTCGGGAGGTCAATAGCTTTTTCCCGTCCCAAAAAATGCCCATGCCAATGCCAATTTATATATAAACAAAATGATCAGTTAAAGGTAAACAAATAGTGAGGAAATAACAGTATTACCGACCCAAAAAATAATTTACTTTCAAATATGTATATAGGTACATTTAAACTACTTATAATAAATTACAGTATAGTAAATTTTCAAGAATAATGATTTAACTATTTCAAAGGTTAATGAAGGTACGTGTGGCTGATCAAAGACTTGGAGATTTGAAGTCCAAATCCAAGTGAAGTGAAGTGCAAATACTCAGTGATTCAGTGAACAAAGTGTCGGAAGTGGATCCAACTATCAAAGGATTGGGGGATGAGGCTCTCACGTCGGTAGACTATTGTGTCAGGAGTAACAGAGAGGGTGTCTGTTGAGGTGGTTGAGACGAGTGAAGGAATGAATGAGCGGAGAACGAATGAATGAGAACGGTGAAGGGTAAAGCACTGTTGGTGTGTTTTAAAATAATGAACGTACGTAACCTTTGTGTCAGTTTATCTGTCTAAAACTTTTGTATGAAGGGAAAAGTTACTTTTATGTATATATTTTTTTAATTCTATTTTTTTAACAAACTTTAAAGTAATCTTTTTAATTGTAATACATAAAATAAATACCAAAGACAAAAATAATTATTTCGTTTATAAAGCCGTTACCGAGGACATTCGAAATAATAAAGATTAAATCAAGTAATCCATTATTCTTTAAATCTACTCGCGATCGTTATAGTACCACATACATAGACTCCCAAATAATTTTTGAGAACAAATTTTTTTACAAGGGACAGACGAGAAGGCGGTAAGTGACTATCGGCGCCCATGGACATTTGCACCACCCGAAGGCTCGTAGACGCGTTGCCGGTCTTTACGGAGGAGTTTAGGCCACCGGGAACTCTCAAACCATACGGAACGTGTCAACAATACCATCACTTGACATGACAGCTTTGCCTCGTCGGCGCTACCTCCCAGCAGAGGCCACAAAAATAACTGACTCCAACTCCACTTTAGAAACAGATGACTTTACCAGTCCTCATATTTAAGTATTGTTAACAAAAAAAAGGGTGCGTCTGAAGGACATTGCATTCGGAATGATGAAAAATAGCGCGCTATTAATACGTCACAGAAAGCTTTCCGCAAACAAAACCGCGGGTTTGTATCCCGGACAGGGTAATCCCTGTCTGAGCGTCCCCGCTCATTACCCGGTAATGTTGGCCTTAATTATGCACTTTGTTATGTCCCTGGATTTTCTTCGCCTCAACAAAGAAACATAAATTTATTATAAAAAAGAAAAACATTATTACCGGCTAACAACATGCTCATATAACAGATTTATTTATGTTTCCGGGTGCCAGGTCTATTGTGTTACAGAGGGAGTAAGCCAAGCACTACCTAGGACTTTCTACCGGGTGTAGGTTTGAGTTTTCACTCAAGTTTTTGGCCGATTTTATTCCAAACCCGATTCGGTGTATGAACTTACTCATGATCATTAAAGTGCATATATCTTTAAAATATATCATTGTAAAACATATTTTTAGGAAGGTATTGGATATAATATTATTACAGGTTCAATCTCAATAGACCGTGAAAGTGTGACGTCACAAGTTTATTAGGGTGGTGGGCATGTCCATGGTGCCCGGCAAGGTGGATCCGCGTCTGTTTTGAGAGACTCATTTAACAGTAGGTAACGATTTATTCTTCACTGCCCGTAGTCCCTAGACCCTGGTGTTAATGCAGCAGCTTTGGGCATTATTTCTAATTAAATTCATTCTTAAATTCTGGCTTAGAATGTTTTATAAGGACTTCGCTGATACAACCTTCGCAATAATTTCTGCTACATATTGCATATATGTGAAACCGATTGTATTAGTTAACTTATAGAAATTGAAAGAAAGAAAATATTTTATGAGTGTCTCCTTGGCCAGAAGCCTCTTTGCCTAAAACCTATACATCAGTAAGCCAAAAGCTCAGATTACACTCGACACAAACAAGTACGTCTGTTTACTTATCATTTGCAGATCTCATCACAGCCATCGGGGATCTTATTTGACTTAAGTTTCCGATAGCGGTGTTTGTCAAACATTAACGTATCGCATGTGTTTAACTTGTGGACAAATATTTTGATATCTAACTGATCCTACTCTTTTCTTTGACCTATAAAGAAGTAAAAAAGATAAAGTATTTAAAAAAAAAAACAATATTAATAAGCAAACTTAATAACATAACCTGACTTATTAACTTTTATAAAACCAAACTTTAATAATACAGGGTTGTATTCAACCTTTTTGTTTCACTTGTTTAAGTACTCTGTGTCTAGGCTGGATGTCTTGTCTTATTGTCTTTGAAGGTAAAGGTTACAAACCTATCCACAACTGTTCTACAAGGTCCTCTGTTGACAGTTGCTTTAAAGAAAAGACCATGCTCGATTCTCAAGACTAGCAATGAATTTTAGTGTACTTACAATGTCCAATGGTCCCTTAAAATTTGGTGCCCCGCATAGCAGTTTGCTCTGTCATATAAAAAAAATACAATTCTTGGCATAACTGTTGTGGTTTCGATAATAAATACTCAAAACAAATAGGTTATTTTTAGAGTTGGGCCATAAAAGAACATAATAAACCCATCCATCAAAGCATGGTCTCGCGTGATATAGACATTGCGAAGCGATCGCATTCCGCAACTTCCGTAATGTAGGATTCGCATGTCGCCGCGAGCTATCCGCATTGTGAGACTCGTAAATTATCAACCGGGTATCTTGCGTAACTTCCTACTAATTTCAACACAAACATCCTTAGCTTATACTAAATTCAAGTAATACAAAATTCAAATGCCCCGACGCCCCGGGGACCTTTATTAGCAGAAGCCACTGACACATCAATACAACGATTTCGAATCACTCGGTTTTACTTCCAATAAAGCCTCTTGGACCCTCCGATACTATGTTACTATTGGCATAAATAAAATATAACGACGAGAAAAACCAAAAGTATTGGAGAAAATGTTTAATTACTTTTTAAATATAGCGACACATTGGAAGATTTCTTCCATTATTTTTACAAAATCATACCTTGAAGTAGCCCACAGTTCTGCTGCTGAAAGCGTCGAAAAGTAGAGTTTTGATCCACCTTAATTCCCTTTTTATCAATATTAGCGATGGTATGATTTTTATTCTCTAGCTCATCTAAGGTTTTTGGACGATTAGTATACAGCACAGATTTGAGATATCCCTAAAAACCATGTTATTTGAAGAGAAAAATAAGGCGGTTACAGTCACTTCTATGCGTATTTCAAGACGGTGAAAGATATTTTCTTCCTAATCTCGAAGAAATGGATGTGGAAATGTGTGGTTCCAACAAGTCGGCACTTCGGCTCACAAGGCGCAAATTTCCATGTCTCTTTTTCGTGAACGCTTTCCCGAGCATCTCATTTTTTTAAGGGGTCATTTTTACTTTACAGTGGCCTGCGTGCTCGACTGATGTAGATAGCGTCAGATTCAGCGCCCTATGATTTTTTCTTTGAATTCATTATCGTTTAAAATAAGGAAGTTACCGCGCCAAATCCTGTATATTAATGTCAAATATTTATGGTATATTTAACATTAACAAAGTGTAAAAGGAGTCTCTCAGAAGTGGATATTGATATAATAAAACTTTTATACGTCAGTATAAATTTATTGGGTAGCAATTTTGATGTAGTTTTCCCCAACAAATAAACCGTTTCACGAGAAAGATTTATATTTCTCACTAGCGGACCCGTTGATGTTGCATTTCGTTCGGTTTTTGAGAGTTCCCGGCGGCCTAAACCCCACTTTAAAGGCCGACAAAGCATCTGCGAGCCTTCTGGCGGTGCAAATGTCCATTAGCGATAGTAACTTAGGTGATGAACCGCCTTCTCGTTTGCCCCTTGTAATATATAAAAAATATCTTTATAATTTATAGCCTATATGTGATTCTGATGTGTAAACTATATTATTGTAAAGTTTTATTAAAATCCATTCAGTTGGTTTTCCGTGAAAGAGCGTCAAACAGACATCCAGACATTCACATGTACAAATTTTCGCCTTTATAATATTAATAGGATTTATGCACAAGTGCAAAGTCGGGACGGATCGCTAGTAATATAGCATAAGCGGTACATAATCTTCGGTATCGACATTATTTTTCGATACCAAAAAAATGTTTGGTATCGACACAGAGTAATACGAATAAGAAATATTCCAAGGACTAATAGATTAATTGTTGACATTGAATAATTACTTCGCAATACTAATTAGGTACCGTTTAATTCCCGAAATCTGGTACTGGGTCGAGGTTGCCTTTGTAGTCTTAACCTTGGCCGTAAGCAAATAATTATCGAGTGACCAAATTACGCGCTTCCGCTAAAGCACAACTGATAACGATATTCACAATGATAATTACACGTATCGCATTATCGCTTATCAATACATTGATTGTTGTTTACGAATTATGTTTCTTCTAAAAGGTTTTGCTTAACTTTATTTTTAATGACATTCTTCACTCCTGGATGACTCTGATTTGGGGTGTTTTTGTGGTGCGGCTCCCCTGAAAATGGTGCATCTTTTATCGTGCCTTTCCTGCCCTGCCACCTGTACGCGGGGGGTCCTGATGCGAGCCACAGAGGACGCTGTTCGCGTGGCTGAGTTCTGGAACGTAACTGTCTGATTCGCCATTGACACGACAAGAAGAAGAATGACATTCTTCTTCTATCTAGCGTTATTGTTGTCTAGGACCAAGTTACGCTTATTTTGTAGAGGGTATGGCTGTGCGGCGATTTAAAATGCGTAGCTGTTTGTTTCCGACAATAAAGTAAAAGAAAGACTGACTGAAGTTTGACGTCACCCCAGAAACTCCAAATTCTCTACAATCTCACAAATAATATCAGTCTATAACATTCATCGGGACCGACGTTTTAGGTGCTATCCGGAACACGGAAGAGGTCGGATATTTGTAAGCAGTGTTAAAATGCAGGAGGTCTAAAGACTCTTGCAAAGCTTAGTTTTAGGCGGGCGAAGTCCCACGAAACTGCTAGTGTAGTTATATTTGTATGCCTTAGTATAAATCAATAGTAAAACAAGTAAGATTTATTTTTGTTAAGAATATTAGGAATACTTTTTAGGTATGACTAATATTCCCTTTTCCCCTTCCTACTAAGCTTAAATTAAAAGCTTGTATTAGGAGTGGGTGCGACAATACCCCAACGTAAGGTTGTAGAAATCGTGGGGGTTCCGAGGATGACGTCAGATGGCAATCGGTCATCTTAACTCGCCCCAGAGCCATCCCCAGAGACATCCTCTGCAATCGAAGCGGACTCTGATACTAGACCGGGTTAACGCTAGGAAAAAGAAAAAGAAGGTAACAATATTAATATGTATACTTGATACTAAATGAATATACACAAACAAACGCACGAGCAAATGCACACACACACACACACACACACACACACTCAACACGCACACACACGCAGATAGGTTGAGAATATCGATGATGTTGAAACAGAACTTCGGCACACGAGTTATGCTCATAACCTTTTTCGTGTAGAGTCATTTTTGTTGTATAGCGAATAAATATGTATTTACGATGTTAGAGTTAAATTTACGGGGATTTTATCGACCACAATTATTTGTTGAGTACATCCGTTTCACGATCTAAGGTTACGGACAGAATAATAATAAGCTATATCTATATGGGGGACATTTGTTAACGCTATAGAATTAAATAATCATTACAGAATAAGGAAGATTGTAGAACATTGGTGTACTGTTGTGTTTTTAAAACGAACCATTTACTTTGCTTAAATCCGCGAATGAACACGAGGGAAAAGTGGTGCAATGCTGCAACCCGAAAGTTACGCCACCGAATCCACCAACAAAGCGCAGCACTACACTGACTGGCGGATTCGGTGGTGTAGCTTTCGGGTTGCAGCGTTGCACCGATTTTCCCTCGTATTCACTCGCGGATTTAAGCAAAGTAGTTTAGTATTGCATGCATGTCATGGATTTCCGCAAAGTAACGTCTGATTCTATCAATTAACGAGCCATTTAATAGAAATAAATAGGTATTGCTTCTAGTAAAGCAAATGCAAGGAGGAAAATCTATACTAATATATAAAGCTGAAGAGTTTGTTTGTTTGCTTGAACGCGCTAATCTCAGGAACTACGGGTCCGATTTTATAAATTCATTCAGTGTTAGATAGCTCATTTATCGAGGATGGCTACAGGCTTTATATAGCATCACGCTGAATTAAATCTAATTTTTTAGCTAATTTTACGCGGCCGAAGTCGCGGGCACAGCTAGTATTATATATCGGGAATCACATCAAGTTACAAAGTTAAGCAATAAAGCAAATAATTTAGTCAAGTAATTTGTTGGATTGTTTAAGTTTTTTTTTATGCTTGAGGTCAACTTTTACCTTATAAAGACATATCAAGAAAATCGAGCCAACAAAAAGGTCAGGCCAAAACGAAATCGGAATTTCAGTCACAACAAATCTCTTGACATGTTTTGTATGCGTGGCAAAATGTACTTAAAGAGCGTTGCGAGCCCTTGTGCTCGTTAATTAAAATTCAATGGACGTACAGTCAAGGCCGTAAGGTGCAAATTTGCATGAACCTCGTCTTATAAACGCACAAAATACAAATAGCCCAAGTGATCAGAGATTCAGAGCGAGGCGTTGCAGTCACCGAGCAATATTAGGTAATTCCGATCATGGCTGGTTGCGAAACGCCATCCGATGTAAGCCGCTTGAGGGTGCAGATGTCCATGGGCATCGGTAGTCACTGAATGGTGAACCGCTTCCTCGTTAGCCTCTTGTAATATTGTACGAGAAGACTCGTACAACGCGTTTTCCTATAGCACGGATTAAATCTACTGTGTTGTAAAGGGATTACAGTATGGGCTTCCACCAGTACATTTAGGGTAATAAAAATTTTAGACACTCCTTAAGTATTTTAGCCCTAAAAAAATATTTAACGAAAAACATCAATAAGCACTGAAAGCTACTTTTATTTTACATCTGAGTCACGTGCTAAAAAGAAAGCAATAACGCTCAAGGGCGATACAGTCGAAATGACGTACTTATTTTTACCACTATAACATGGAGTATAGCACTCCTTAAAAGCATGTGACTTTAAGGGGGTACTTAGACTGAAATGGGATTCTCAAGTGACCCCATTCTGTGTCTATGCTCAACACATTTCGCTTCTTCACCGTCTCTTTGAAAACAGTCTCGACTTTCAATAGGGAGGTATGAATTTATTTACTGTGAACGAACCCTTGTTGCGAAAACTTTAAAAGGGTAGAAAAATCGTTCTTTAAAGACTATATACCAATTTTAATTTATGTATAGCTAACACAGAAAGTGCTTTAAATTTTGGATGACAGTTCCTAGTTAAAAAAAAAATTGTTAAGGGTTATTGTTAAAAATTAATGCAATGCATAACAAGCAAAAATAGGCCTTCTAAGTAATTGACGTGCCAACGACATTCGACCTTAGCGTGGCAAATCAATTTCTTGGTCGATTATACTTGTTTCATCTCAACTTTTAGTCAGAATTGTTAATTTTAAATTTTTATATGTAATTTTATCTTGTAGTAGTTTTTTTTTTATTTATATTAATTTTTTGTTCGATTAGGGTCGTTGCCTGAAATAAAATGATTTTATTTTATTATTTTTTTACTGTACTTAGGTGTTTCGGAATGTACAATAAACAGTGAGTCCCAGTGAGTTACTTGCTCGTTGAATTTGTCAATACTGAATGCCATTTCATTTCGAAGAATTCGTAGCTTAATCAGTGATCGGCGTTTGAGTCCATCGTTAGGTTAAGCAGTTCTTACCGCAGCCGGATAATGGATGGGTGACCCATTCTAACTTCGATTTTCAAATATCCGACCTTCGCCGTGTTTCCGAAGGCATAAAACAGCAGGTCTCAATTAGTTTCACCAATGATATTGCTTGTGAGATTGTGGGGGTTTCGGGGATGACGTCAGAAGACAGTCGGCTATTTTAACTCACCAAACAGTCACAATCTATGCAATTTAAGCGGACCCTGATACTAGACCGGAATAACTGTTAGATATAGAAGTTGATTTATTATACATAAGAACCTTTGACAAAAGAGCACTTTTCAAAGCCCGTCAAGTATTTTGATATATTTTATGGTAATGCAGTTTTCCATCGTAGTCGGTTATTATATCCCATTGGTTTTAATTGGCATGCTTTCTTGTTAATTTGTAATGTAACTCATTGCTAATTTAATGAATGAATACGGAATGTCCGACTGCCATCTGACATCATCCCCGGAACCCCCAAACTCTATAATCTCGCGGCTAATACAAATCAGTGAGACATTAATCAAGACCCACTTTTTTACGTGCCTTCCGACACGGAGGAGGTCGGATTTTCGACAACCAATATTACAATGGGTCACCCACCCATCACCCGGCCGCGGTAAGAGCTGCTTAACGTAGTCATCGACTCAAATTCCGTCCACTGATTACGCTTCGACCTTCCCTACAGTCAGGCTCAATAGCATAAGCTTTTAAGATAATTAAAGCAATAACTATTATTAATACAACATCTGGTCTAGATGGATCGTAGCGATAACAGGGTGACTGTTTTGTTTTATAATTACTGGTATAGGGAACTACAATAAACAACAGACCCTTATCAACTGTCAAAAACACAAAGGAAATAGATTTAATGAACTCACGTTCACTATTAAAGCGTATTTTTAAATGAGGGTAATATAAAATTACTTTTTCGGGTTCCGTAGATCTACAAGGAACCCTAATCTATCCACCCATGTGCAACTCCATACATACAATTATGAACAGAAAGGCTTTAAATTTGGTACAGTTACGTTTCGTATATACATTATTTTGGCATCATAAAAAAAAGTATTTTTAAATGAAAAGAAAACCGCCTTCAAAACACTCTAAGGAACTAAAAAGCAAAAAAATAATTATCACTTTCTTACGATTACTTACTGGACACCTACTGATGCGTTGGATTTGGTACCTAGCCAAAAAGTTTCCTCGATAAACCGATGCACATGGTACCGACTTCAACACATGAGTAAGTGTCTAGAAAGTAATCGTAAGGAAGTACTAATTATAAAGTTCCTTAGTCTTTTGAAGGCGGCTTTATTTCTATTTTAAAATATTTTATTTTGAATTTTTTACTGAAAATCAGATATATTTCGTCTATATATGAAATAGGTAGACCAACTAAAAGCAATACTTTAATGGCAGATGAGGTTTCGGAACAAACGAAAACATCATCGATGTGTATGTATATAAGTTTTTAGAATTTTGTTGACTTCTCAAAAATCGCAGGACCGATTTTGATAAAACGTATACGGGACCACCTCTGAAGTATGGTCTACCCAACTAAAAAATAATCATCAACATCGGTTCATGCATGGCGGAGTAATTGCATAACATACATACAATAAAAACATACACTCGGAGTGAGAACTTTCTCCTTTTTTTGAAGTCGGTTAGAAATAATAATTATTTTACTTTTACGGGTAACTCCCATACATAGATTGTTGATAGAACATGCCAAGGAAAATTTGAGCGAAATTGCATAACAACGTTAAAGTCATTTAACAAACACCTTTATCGCATATCAGATACGAAACCCTTCTATATAAGCTTGACACGCTGTGGGCCACTTTTTACAAATCAACGATTGTCCATAGACAATGCTGTGCTCTAGTGTAATGTGGCTTCATATAATAAAATATCTAAATTCTTTAAAGTCATTAAGGGAATTTAAGGCTAAAATACCACATAGGATTTGATACTGTTAGTTTTATTTTCTTCATAAAATTTCATATACTGCGTGGGTAGCAGTTGCATCAGGTACGGACTGAAAAGCAGCTGGTAGCTGAGTCCACAGCCTTTTCGCTGACATATTAATTTTAACTTTATATATTAAGCTTTACTGTATACTAAAATTTATAATCTCTGTATTTTTGGCGAATAAAGTTTTATTATTATTATTATTGGAATGTCTATCATTTATTCAATACACTTATTCTAAATACATTTTTAAATATTAGTATAAAAATAGAAACATTTAAAAATATATAAACAATAGATGTCCACCGGCAGCGGAGCAAGACCTCAAGCCACCGGTGGTTAGGGGTCCAGAGAGATGAACCTCCTCACTATACGTCCCGTCTTAAGCAATACCGCCTTCTGTATCCAACTTTTGATCCAACCATCAAGCGAGAGCCTCTTAAGATGACTATTATTATTACTCTTTATTATTATTAATATTTTATAAAATATTAGCATTCGCGCACCTTCCTCTATATAAACTACAACTGTGCCAAATCTCATACTTCCCCGTCTGCAAAATTTTCGCAAAATGGTACCTAAAGGTTTTATTTCACGTATTAATATACTATGAATAACCGGGATTGCCTTATCCGTGCACCTTTATGGCTATAGTTAAGCTTGTCTTTAAAAACTTTTACTGGCAAAGTGAAGGTTTGTAGTTAGTACTTTAAGAATTTCAGTCCGCCCCTATATCGTTAAATTACTGAGATTTCAAAATTAAGATATCACAAAAAAGACACAAATTGTTTTATTTATTTGCTTATTTATTACAAGATATACCAGCAGCATGTAGAAAATACATTCAAGAACTTTATTCATTATGATTACAGTTCCATTTTCAACGCTAATGTAGATACACACGGCATTTAAATACAAACTAGTCTCTAAGCATCAGAAAGCAAAATGGACACAGTCTACAAAAACTGAAATTTGGAAGGAAAACACCTAAAGTCGGAAAAATGTATTAATTATAGGTAATTAATTGAGCAAAAAAATCATTCGCGTACACGCGTTTTCCGTGTGTGAGGTATGCGAACATTCTTTGGCGGTCTGTATGCGGAAGTGTCGAAATGAGTTGTCCCCTTTTAGACACTTTTAGAGCCATCACAAAACTGAAAACAAATGTTATTCACTGTATGTGCCTCTAAAGATAAGTGTATCGTACATTGTAAACTACAGTGTTTGTTATTTTAATATAGTCAGCGAATAAACACAAATGTGTTTCCTAGAGAATGAAAAATATATTTAGTTGAAAATTCCTTCTGTGATCTAGAAGAATAATAGTAAATAATAGTATTTAACTAGAATCATCTGTCTCCCTACGTGATTAGAAATTATAAATTAATTATTATTGATTTGATAATTAATAATCTTTCTTTTTTTTATATTACAAGGGAGCAGACGAGCAGGCAGCAGGTACCGAAGTGCCTACCGGCGCCCATGGACATCTGCACGACCAGAAAGCCAACAGATGCGCTGCCGGCCCTTAATGACGGAGTATAATAAATAAAATACCAAACATAGAAAATTCATTCGAAACAGGAATCAGGTCTATCGACACTTGAAATGATATTAAAATCAATTATATAATGAATTTATTAATTAGGTGCTAATATAGTGCTTTCAAAATAAAGTCGTACATTTACATTTTTTATATGTTTCTGAATAATAATTTTTATACAATATCACATTTATGAATATCGTAACTATTACGGAAAAAAATCAAAAACATTGTCTTTTTACGTCCTTATATTTTTCCTGTTATTTTTCCGTCTCTATAGCAACCAATATTAATCTATTCAAACCTATTGTTCGTTAATGTCCTGTCATAGTTAGTCTGTTTGGTCCATGCGGCTAGCGTCATAATTGCGTCAAAAAAGTCTGTAACTGTAACTATATTATGGATAGGTTAGATTTGGTTATTACCGTAGCAGTAGTCTACAAGGAACCCTTATAATTTCGCTTTGTCCGTCCGTCTGTGCAACCGTAAGGTGGTCCCCATACTAAAATTTCCAAAGTATTAGACGTAGAGACTTGAAATTTTCCGTATAGATAGAACATGCTAAAAAATCGTAAAGAAATCTATTTTGAAAGAAATTAGACAAAAACTTTTGAACTAATTTAATAAATACTATTACTATGTATCAGATACGGAACCGCTTTATATAAGCGTGTCTTGACACGCTCGTGGCCACTTTTTTTCTGATTTTTATCTGAGAAAAAACAGTTGCAGCGGAAATTACACAACGTAATTGTACTCCAACGTAATAAAGCCTCAATAGCTCAACAGTATAAGGTATGGTTTGCAATCCGCAAGGTACCCCATCGCGCTTGGGGTATTGTCGCACCCACTCCTAATAATGTATTCCTAATATTCTTTTATAGAAAAAAAAATTACTCTAATATGTATATTATAAATGTATTTTTCAGTACCAATACTGCTGCTATATTTTCATATCACTTATGCAAATCCACGCTTATAACTAAGAAGGTCCTTGCATATATATTATATCACTAGTCTAGTAATATAAAGGTGAATGAGAGTTTCTGAACTATAACCAAGTCTCACAAAAAATAAAATCAAACTATATTTACACAAAGGACTATGATAATGCTTTGATAATTGCGTGGGCATTCCACTGACAGATGAAATTGCTTCGTCCATGTAGGGATCGAAATGCGCATTTGATTGGTGCTTTATTATTCATTGAAACAACAGTTGTATCTCTGACTACATTAACATACCTACATACATCTCATTAAAACTCTCTGTTAACTGTATTAATTTCAAAGTAAGGTATCGTTATGTACTAGCTGTGTTCGCGACTTTGTCCGCGTAAAATTAAGTAAAAAAAAATTCAAACAAACAAAGAAACAAACTCTACAGCTTTATATACATGCAACATTAATACAACGTACCTCAATATAACGACTTCCTCGATTTCACATAGTCTTCGTAATCCCCTTGAATTGTCCATAAGAGTCAATATAAAATATACCTTTACAATGCGAACATTTTTAGCGAACAACT
>JANCMC010049519.1:0-16704 GCA_024363005.1 Charaxes varanes | reverse complement strand
ACACCTAACAGATAGAAATATAGAAGGCGACAAGCTATCTCTTGCAAAGTAATGCTCACAAAAAATACGAAAAATACCCTAACATCTTCACCAAAGCAACGTATAAGACCTCATTCGCACGAGATTTAAAAATGCGTTGCGTTAAATCTTTATGTTGGCGCTTTATTAGCATCATCAATACAAAAGTATAGCATATGTATATAGCGTTAAAAATAGAACATTTCTCGATATAAAAGCATCGCGTTGTAGAAGCGTTGTCGTGTGAAGACAAACTTGGAAGTTCATAATATGTTTCATTTGAACGGTTTTTTAACGCGCGGTAAAAAAGCTCTCGTGCGAATGAGGGCTAAGACACGTTTTCTGTCGCGCACTCAATGCGCATTTCACTCCGAAGCCTTCTATCAGGAGCCATCAGGAGATAGACTATTCATAAATTAATGAGTTTAAGCGAAGAAAACGATTCGCTTCGTAACATCATGAGTGAGCTGGCGAATGCGTGCCGAGTGTTACGGATGTGATCGCCCGATCAGGCGAACGGTTGTTAATGTTGGGGTGAGTGTTGGAGTCGGATCGGATTCTTTCGACTTAATTTTTTTTATTGCCACTTTACTCTTCTATTGTACCATTTTAAATGAAACTTTGACTGGCTAGGTAATTAATCAAACGTCATCAATCCAATTCATTTCTCTATCTGTTTGATCAAATGGCTGAATATCATTAAAGAAGCTAACTGAACGGCGCCGTTTAGTAAAGCGGCTAGGCTGTAATTGAATGCCTGATTTAGCTAACCGCCTGCGTCATATATACAATGAAGCTGAAGAAGTTTTACTTCAGTCGTTTGGTCTAAAGCACACTCTTTTTTAAAGACCAATATTATTTTTAGTCTGATCTATTTAGTTGTTGACTTATTTATAAGTCCTGACCTCTTGAAAAAAAAAAATTTTGTATTTAAGTTAAAATTCACAATTTGAACGGACCAATTTTGATATGTAGTTCGATTTTTTTTTTTAGACGCACTTGTAATAATTTCAAGAGTTCAGGACTTATTTGTGTGTTCGATTATTTATTTTTTAGTCTAAATTCATTAGACTATTTTCTTACATCTACTCACAGCATTATCAATTAATATTAACCAATCAATTCTATTTTTTTTCCGAAAACCATTGTTGGTCTAATGCATTCTTGGTCTGCAACCTGCGGCTCACGAGCCACATGCGGCTCATTGGATGTGAAGCCGTGGCTCTTTAGTTCCATACGAAAATCGTGATTATCTAATAATATCCTAATTTGTTTTGCAATAACACTGCTTATATATGGAGAAGTAGATTTTTCTTATGAATAAAAATTGATCAGTTTTTTTTGATCAATAAACTTTTCAGCGACTACTTTTTATTGTTGAAAGGAAATTCAAAAATTTTGAAATTTTGTAAATTGTTATTTTCTGCTTTTCCGACTTTAAATATTGCCGACCACTGGTCTGACTTTACATTTTTGTCGAGTTTTGGGTATATGGTAGAAATATAGCTACGAGGGTCCACCGGAACCAATAAAATTTTGAAGTAGTCTATGAGAAAAAGAAATCTGAGAACCTCTGGTGTAGATAAAGGTCAGAGAAGTGTAAAGTTATTTAACTATGCGTTTTTCACAAATTATTTCACACTGCTTATTTATGAATCAAGTCTTGCAAGCAATTTGAAGATGGCTCGATTCAGCACAGCAGCTAAGTAATTGAAGTAGAAGATTTGCAGTTGCAGAGTACCGACATATAATGGATAATTTTATTCTGGAAATGAAATATTATAATTTTGGTATATTTATTACATGCTATTGAGTGAATACCGGCAATATATCCTGTGGATGGTTTGTATAAAGTAAAAGTTAGCAGCAATCACTAGTGGTCTGAAATTTCCACGCTTTATCACAAAATCCTCTAATGAGATTTCTGTAACCTACCTATATTTGACATAGTGGTTAATCTTTTTATACGAAATGACTGGCTGTTTCCAGACTTTATCCGCGTAAGATTGCGAGATATCCTATATCAGACCCTATCGAACAGACTTTCTTAGCGGATGTTTACTAACTATACTTAATCTCACTGTCAAATTTCATTATTTGTACGTCCCGCGGTTTTTGAGATATACATATAAAGACTATTGACACATATGGGCAACTGTACTACTTGAAGTCGCAGCTGTGTTGTTTGCCTTTGAAAAGTGAGTCTAATGCTCTTTTAAAGGCCCCTACGGTCACTTGTATAGGTCCATTGTTTTCACCGGACAACTGAATATGTTTGCATTACATTACTTCGTGATCAATGAGAACGAGGCAAATCGCATAAGAACGCGTCAGCGAACATCACATTAACGGTCTGATGTCCGGTAAAAAAAAAACGCACGTATACAAGCGGCCTAAGTCGTATCAGTTCGAAAACACGGTAGCGAAAACTAGATTCAAAGTGATGTTGAACAAGTTGGACAATTGTTAGAAATTTTAATATCTAACGGGCGAGACTGAGGGTTCCGTCATCCAACGACGAACCCCTATAATTTTCTTTGTCCGCACGCAAATTACTCCCACTCCCGCTCTGGGATTTCCAAACTGTTGTAATCCAATGTTGATAGAACATACTCATTAGGAAAATTATTTTAGCCAAAACGGACAACAACTGTTAAAGTTATTTAATAAATACTTTTGTCGAGTAAATACGAAACCTTTGAGCGTATCTTAACACGTTCTTGGCCACTTATTTGAACGTGGAGATGGTGCGAGTGGATTTTTACAATGGATTTTTGAAATAATAGCGTAGTTTGATGCGGCGGTCGAGGTTCTCTCGGCATCGACAGGCTGGAGAAGATATTAAATACACAGGACTATATGACACGCTGACGTCTGTTCCTAAGGTAGACAACTTAATTCCTGTGTTATAGGTAACACCTGTTATACACAATGTTTATAGTTGAAATATAAAGATACAATAATCATTTAATCATTTTTTATTTTTTTTACATCAAATAGAACGGCACAATGCCAATTACACTACAAGATGACAAATTTAAACTATGTACATTGTTTTTTAAAAAATACAATTTAAAAATAAGAAATCATAGAGAAAAAAATAAAATCAAAACGTAATTCTTTGAATTTAAAATAATACAAAATAGAGATGTTATTACTAAAATACAAAATGTAAAAGTATGATACAAAATACATAATAAAAATGAAAAAATAAAAAGAAAAGATATCTATAATCTATAAATTTACGTTCTCGGCAAATACCAATATGCCCAATAATATATGATGTCAATAATTGTGAAATAAGTCCCAGTGAGGGTTACTGCCAACGGGGGCATTGAGTGACACCAGGGATCTTAGTATAGGAGACATGGATTGAGCTATAGTACGGCAGTGTGGGACCATAACAAAATTATTTGACCGTATCAGAGTCTTGCTGCTTGGAAAAATTATGCGGCATAACTGATCATGTAAATTCGGAGCATCAATCGCAACTCACATTACTAGACATATCGTTTTTAATTGATCATAAGTTCTCCGCACCTCTAAAGAATTAAAACCTAGAGTCTAGAGAGTAGAATGTAAAATTATATTATGTTTCATGTAATATTAGGTTTATAATATTTTCTTGTTAACTTATAAAATAAATAAATCTATAAAAAAATTAATCATAAAATTCCTACGAACTTGCTTCACATTTTCAACCTAGCTCTACTCTACAAGACGCTGGGGAGTCAATCTCAAATGTCACAGACCCGTCATTTTCCAGATACAATTGTCGATAAACACCGAACACGCCATCTGAAATTATCATAAAAGAACTACAGAATAGTATATAAATGTCTTGTAATAAATAAAAATTGTTTTGATTTTCTTATAGAGTGTAGATATTCAAATACAACACAATACTAGTTTAGTCAACATATTATATTATTAATTTGAATACTGAGTAATTTAGGACAATTATGTATTCATTTAGATGTAGTTGATTTTTAAAGTATAGGATATTTAATAATACATTTAAAAATATTATGAATAATTTTTATAAATACTAGTAAACATAAAATAATACCTTTAACTTTCTCTGTACAATATTGAGCTCTTGCCAAATCGAGTAGTTTCACATAAAAGTCATGGGATTTTTTTCCTTCCAGAGTTTTATGGAAGTCTGGTGTGTTACCCTAGAATTATAATCAATTGTAAAAGATGATTTAAAATAAATTCACTACATAATAAGTCTCACATAGCTCAACAGCAGTACAGCTATAATTCATTAAAGGTATAAGGGTTCCTATGGAACCCTAAAAAGTGATAAGTCTCTATGAATCATAAAGGTGTCCACCTACTGGTATATGGGTAAGAGCACTATTAAGCATTCCAATATTTTTTTTAGTATGTCATGAGTAATTATGTTTGTGTGCCAATGCGGTTAATCAGACTTTTTATGTTTACCTTCCGCTCCTTCCCTCTGGGTATCATTTATTAGGCATATAGTATGTGTGATCACATACCCTGAATGTATTTACAAGTATATCGGCTCATTTACGACGGCAACATGTTATGTCAAAAACTCAATTTTACATAAATCATTTTTTACATTATTAATCACTGATAACTTTTAAAATATAACACTAAATAAGTTACACCGTGACAGTGTGTTAAACACTCAATAATCACACACTTAACACAGTTCGTAATGGAATACCAACCTTCCAAGTATTGTTTATTGTATATTGACTAATGACAAGAATTTCCAGATCCATGTCCACAACACTTTTTTGCCATCTCTGGCCATCTTCGTCGTCGTACAATTTAACACTCAAAATTTTCTTTACTCTAAAATAATAAGTAAAATATATTAACAATATGTCCAACAATATTAAGCTTTAATTTATTAGCTTCAAAACATAACACTAAGACATGTAACATTAAGAAGTTCTTATAAAACATAATACATATACAAAGAAAAAAATATCTACAATCTCACAACTAATATCATTCAGTGACGTTAATCATGACTCACTGTTTTATGTGCCTTTAGAACACAGAGGACTTTCTATGTATTATAAAACTAGTGTTAGGATGTTTGAAAACTAGAATTGGTCCCCATCTATCATCCGGCCACAGTAAGAGCTTTACCAAGCGTTCAAATCAAATTCCAGCCATTAATACGGCTACCTCCTCTGTGTGTACGTGTTTTAACTAATGCATGATTTTTTTATTTTTCAGTGTCAATCCAAGATAATAAATAATAATCATTACAAAACCATAAAGAAGAATGGGATGGTAACATCTATTTGAACCTTCAATAAATCTAGCAGTATAGACAAAAGTACTATTTAGAAAATAAAGTGAAGTAAGGTTTTCTTTTCTTTTCATGAATATACAATACAACAAACAGGCTCACGTGTATTCCAGATCTTTTATAGTATCTTCTTTGTGAAATCCAACCAGAACACAAATGCCTCTATTTATGCTAATAGGTGGATCTTCATTTACTGTAAAAAAAAAATTAAAACAATTGTAGTAGTATTGTTCAATATTCTAATAAGTTCAACAAGCATCAGTATATGCAGCAGAGGTAGGAGCAAGGGGTATACCAGCAAAATGCTGGTACAACCTACTAAAAGACATTGGCTTGTCAAAAACTATCATAAGTTCATTATTAGAAAGGACATCTAAAAGCGCACTAGTAGGATCGTACCAGATTTGGCTAGGCAGGGTGCTTGTTCGTTTTTAACAGATGGTCTTTGGGGATGTTGGTCTCCCATGGAACTGTAAGTTCTACAAGTACTACTCGGGTACTATTATAGGGTAATATAAATAGTGAGTAACCCAACTTTCGGGCAGGACAACGTCTATCGGGTCCGCTAGTAAATAAATTAATATATACAGGGCTATATGACACATGACGTACATAATAATACACACTTAGAATATACGTAAGCGGTTATGGTATAAAGATTCAGATTTACGTACATTTCAACAATATAAAGTCAACGTCTATTCGTCTTGAGTTAATTAAGCCCAATTATTATACCATAGCTCTATTAGCGTATTACGCTGATGACATAGCGGGCTTCCCCTTTGACGTAAGTTTAAAATAGGCACATAATTACAGGACAAATAAAAGTTTTAGGAAATTTTTCGTATTTACCCTCTTTTTTGCCGCTGAAGAATGCAATGATCATAATCATAGGGGTCATAAACCTCCTGTGAGGTTTGCCAGTCTCATACTGATCAGACTTGGCTTCTACTTAGGCGTTATCCCGGTCTAGTACCAGGGTCCACTTAAATTGCATAGAATGTGGCTGTGGGGCGATTTAAAATAAAAGACCATCCCCGGAACCCCCACAATCTCACGACTAATATCACTCAATGACATCAATCGTGACCCACTGTTTTACCTGCCTTCCGAAACATGGAGGAAGTGGGATATTTGAAAAACCAGTATTAGAATGGGTCCATCTATCCGCCGGCCGCGGTAAGAACTGCTTTATTTAGAAATTGACTCAAATCCCAGTCTCCTCCATCCTGAACATTCATTTTTTTATATACAACTAGGATAAAACTGGCAGGCAGTTCCCCTGAGTGATTACTGAGGCTCATGGAAAACTACATTAGCAAGAAGCACGTAGATGTATTGCAAGAAATTCACTACTAATATTGGAGAGTAGCGACAGCCCATCGCGTAAATGCAGAGGTGGGTAAAGTCCAGAGTACCCATTTAAAGCCACAAGATATAAGGTTTTATCACATACTATCCGATATCCGTGACTTAGAGTTCAGCGGTAGAAGGGATATACTGGAATCCGCAAAGTACCCGGTTCAGACCCAGAAGCCGCTGGGGTAATGTCCACTCGTAATACACACTGCTAATTTTAGCTTATTAGGAGGGGAAACGGTATTAAACGGAAACAATATTAGCCATATCTAAAAATGTTGGTAACATTGTTTATTTTTTTTAAGAAAAAAGTTGCGAGAGCCCTTAAACCCTAAGCCGGCCCAATTGGAAGATCCGTTTCTAGCGGATGTCTACAAACTGTAAAGTAACTCCTTGCCAAATTTTCCTTTCGTTTCTATATATATATATAGTGTGCAATATCATTATAAATATGACGATTAACAATATAAAATACTACTTAAAAATGAATTTTTAAGTGTTATTTTGTATTGTTATTCGGCATATTTTTCGATTTTATTTAAATTATAATATGTATAAGCAAGCCAACTATTGACGTTAACAGACGGAAGAAACGATTAATTAATGAAGATAATGTATCGAATTTAATTGCGTACAATTTCGCATTATCCTCGAATCGGGTCTCAAAAGATTTCTTCGAAATTTTGTCCAACTACGCAGTGAACCGCCTTATCTCCGAGCTGCGACTTCGCTTATAAATGATAATGTAAACAATATTATGGCATCGATCCATGCCAACGTTATCGAAAAAGCCACAATACACTTGTCCAATGATATTATAGTAGAGAACGATATAACAAGATTTGATGATAGAGCAGCAATGGAATTTGAAGTTATGTTACGATACATTATATTGTTTGCGATAGAAATATTTAAATCTTTTGATGATGAAGGAAAGTGTTCAACTGACGCAGATTATCGAAGTGATAAATATTTTGGTCGTCTAGTTGTATTTCCTCTATATATAAGTATTTTTATAATTTATATGACAACTTGCTAATTTATTTGTCAGTAACCTCAATTAATGTTTATAACGGGGAGCCCACGAGGAGATTTTGCGTTTTACTCAAGCGCGTCAGAAAACCGTATAGGGAGAATCCTTGCACCCTGTATAAACCACCCATCTACCCTTAATATAGGGGCGTTCATAGAAAAACTCAAGTAAAATAAAGACAGTTAATTACACGGAGACAAGTGTAATTACACGGAGGAAAGTTGGCAGACCCCACCACTATGTGGGACACACAGTAAAGGAGCAGAGAGAGAATTACACGGAGAAAAGTGTACATTTCACTAATCTAACGAATAATTTTCTTTGGACCTTGCACCCATCCCTACCATCAAACCGTCAGATTAATCTCTTTATCTTTCGGTTATCAGGGTAAAGCCATCTACGCCATACGGATCGGAGCGGATACCAGCGCGATTATATAATCATATGTAATATACTTTTTTACACTGAAAATTTTCACTCGCTCTTCCCACCCACGACTAAAGGTATACTTAACATAAACTGTTTTTATTTTTGCACCTAATCTACGTAATTCAATAGTCCCCATAAAGATTTAGTCACTGCAATTTTAGCCTCACGGACTCCCCTACCATTATTAGGAAATTCGAAACTCTATGAAAAAAATATTACACTCTAGGTTTAAAGAAATATCATTGGCATTTTTAAAATATTGCTACTACTATCGTTGACTTTTAGATACAAGTTTTAGAAAAACTTGCTTGTTAGGACAGCCTGAGTTTGATTCCCAGTTGACTCAAATAAGGAGATTACCTTTTCGCATCAGATGTGAATTCCTGCTCTGTTAATAAGCAGATAAGAAGAGCAATATGACGTCAAACTGCTTGGAATTTGATGACCTTCGCATAAGTAGGCAGAAAATTTATTAAATTTTATGCATCCTATACTTACGCAGACACCGTAAACGACTTTCAATGTTACAGCCTTTATGATAAAGTTAAAAGTCCTTTGCAGTCTTATAACCGTATCATTATTTGCTTATGTAATTAGCAATGTGCTGCTATCGTCTGTCACATTCCGACAATAGTAAATTCAATGATCCACGAGAGAGACGCGTATACGGTTTCGAAAAGACAATAAATGATATCGGATATTAACTGAACACGTGCTTACTGATTTCAGCCATAGTTTATAATTTAAAAAACAAAGTAATTCAAACTGCTCATGCATTGTTAAATATAGTAATTTCAGTTACTTACGTAGGTAATAAAAGTAACGTGCTGAATTATAGTGCGTTCAGTCTAAAAATGCGCGCCGCTTAAAAACTGCTAAACCGCTAAAACTCCGCTAAGCTGATTGCGATCACGCGATTAGTTGACCTTGCAGTACGTTAAGTTTGAGTTTGCAATAAAATCGCTGCACACAACAAACAGAAATTTATATAATGGATTTTATTGGAGGGGCATGCATTTTTAGACTGAACACATTCTATCAGGCTACGGAATAAAAGGGGAGTCAATAACTATTAACATTTTTATTAGAATATTAAACAACTAGAATATGTTTAAGCTGTATAATATTGGCTGGACTCCACCACACAACTATTTATCATTCATATTATTAATCTATTCAATCATTCTTATTTTCCTTTTTTAATAATTCCTATAATACCATAACAATTACAATTGACAGTTGGCAGATTAAAAAGCCCCTAATTCCCGCCATTATTTCATAATGTTCTTTTTTTAAACTTTGACGACAGTGTACTTCTTATGTGCCAGTGCTGCCAGTATTCCTCGCGAAAATGGACGTTAGAAATGTTGGCGACAACATAGTTTTAATTAATCATTACATTTAAAGATAGTATACGTTTCTTTGAAAGTTATTAATTCCTAACTCTGAAAATTATAGATATAAAATTAAAATAATTATGCCAGAAAACTTAATTTAAATGGCTGCCCTTTCAAATTTCATATTTGTCAGATCCGTCACTTTTCTATGACTATGGCGAATGTCTCTGTTTAATTCATGTGCGTTGTTTCAAAAAATTTAAAATTCGTCGTATTACCGTTTAGCTTTAGATCCTTTTGAATAGCAAATTAAGGCTACCGTTAAACGTAACCGTTAGCACACCTTCGCAAAATCTTGTAAACGAGCCCGAATGTTTTATTTACGAATTTAAACGCGACTTCATGCTGTCAAGGAATATGTTATTTCTCAAATTGAAAGTGATTTCCCTCTTCGACGAGTTAGCCCTCATTGGCACGAGAGTTTTTTTTCCGCGCGTTAAAAAAGCGTTCAAATAGAACATGAATACCCAAGTTTTTGTTGACGCGGAAGCGCTTTTATAACGCGACGCTTTTTCGTCAATGTTCTTTTTTCTTTTTCAACGCTATTCATATACTGTATATTTTCGTATCGACGAAGCTAAAATAGCGCCAATGCCAAGATTGAACGTAACGCTTATTTAACTCTAAGCCTCTATTCGCACTAGAGTTAAAAAAGTGTTGCATTAAACCTCAGCGTTGGCCCTTTTTCAGCGTCCTCGATACGAAAATATACCTACCTTATATAGTCCGTATACAATATATTTGCGTATCCGCAATTATTTCTCATTGTCCACGCATGTGACCGGGGATGGCTATGGATTACCCAAAAAACTTTAATAGGATACTCATACTTCCAATGCCACAATTTTACTTACATTATAAAAAATATATACAGAGGGTGACAGGCGGTAGTTGATACAACTGGCTAGAGACAGGGGAGAGTGGCATAAAAGAAGCGAGGCCTATGCCCAGCTGTGGGCGATTAAGGGCATGATGATGATATATAATACAACTTTTCATGAGACCATAATATATATATTACTTAATTTGTTGCCTCACTAGCTGTTTCCCGCGACTTTGTCCAGGTAAAATGAAACTTGGGAGATCACTTTGACCTCCCTAATTGGGAAAATCCGTTCTTAGCTGATGTCTGTAATAAATATTAACTACATCTCTGCTAAATTCCATCTTTGCACGTAGTCTCGTGGTTTTCGAGATTTCCTGTTAGGTCACCTTTATTTTTTTTATATTTAGATATCTATCTATCTAGATTTATGAAAGAAATAACTTTTAAATCAACAAATAACGGCAAAGATTGGCTTACAAAAATGATTGTAAACGTCCTTTTGAAAGTAAATACTTTAAAATATATTGTTAATGTAGTTTTTGTTGTTGATCCTATTGGCCTCGACAGCGTCACTGGCCGACGAAAATGTTCAAACGTCTGTCCGTGCGTTTTATTAACACATTTTCCTAGTGCGGATTCATTGTGGTCACATAAAGCGCAATAATTATGAAATTTCACCATAAAAGTCTATATTGTGTTTGAAGGATAAATATAGTTGATTTTGTCATTGGCATTACACCACAAGCGAATAATTGTTATAAACAGAGATGTGATGAATATAAAGCTTACGATATAATTTATAAATACTAGCTTCAACTCGCGTCTTCATCAGCGTTGTCTTCCTCCACTTTCATAGAAACTTTCATTCCTTTCGAATTCTTTTTGCGAAAATAAGTAGCAAAAAAGTACAATTGAACTCTATACCGAAATTCAGCACATTCGCCCACGCCCTTTCCCCTCATGGAACTTAGTTTGTGATAAGTCGGAATAATAGTGCCAGCTACATCCAGAGCACCGCGGTAGAATGCGCAGGCAAGCCTGTGGTGTTCAATTATGGATGCCGAGGACTCAAGCCAGTGAGTCCCACACTCCCGGTTACTAGAACCGGGTGCGTAAATGCATTTCCCTGCATAAAAAAAATATATATTATATCGCTGATTTTCTAAACTTAGCAGTTTTAAAAATGAAGAGGCAAGTTTGTTTATCCCTTTCTACAACGTCTCAGTATGTAGACTGTTTGGCGTCCTCGCGAGGCGTCACAATATTGTATTGCAATATGGTATCTTAAATCGTTCCAAAACTGACTTTAGACAGAGCAGCTTTGTTAAGTGCCCAGAGAAATGTACTCGTCTTATTTCGCTTTCTTATTGTCAATAATATTTTATTTCTTCTTTCTTAGATTTTTTTTTGTAAAAATTCTTGATCAACAATATGTAAGATGTACGTCATTATCTCTGCCGTCCGTTATTTTTAAATAGGCTTTTTGTAAAGCTTCTCTTAATACTTTGTTTTTTCCTTTTTTAAGTGAAATTTTCGTCAAAATTTCTGAAAATGAATTAATTAAATTGATGTTTTTCTTGTTATTTCGTTTTTTTCCTGGTCTGATTATCGCCTCGGGAATCGGGCTATTTTGATATAAGCTTAAAAAAGATCTTGCCCCGAGTACCCATTAAGTATTTGAGTTAATACAAATATTACTCCAATATATTTTATAATTAAATAACTTCTGTATAGCCTCTAGGCTGTACAGAAGGTGAATACTTATTCTTACAGCACGATAGTACTGCATCTGCAAGATTTATGCGTATAGTATCTGCCTGTACTCTACCACCCTTAACCATAATAACAAAAACCTGAGCTTTGTAAGGGCTCGCTTAGTTTTCATATATATGTATATTTTTAATGGTTTTATTTTGACAGATAACACATCTAGATAAATTACTATGCTAAAACACTTCAGTAAAGTGGACCGCTAACTGCTCATGTTGTGGAATAGTGTTCGGTCTCGTTTAGCTGGCTCTGATTAAGCCGAAATATTTTATATTTTTATATTAAATAAGTTTTTATATTTATTATTTTTAATTCGTTCGTGTGGTAAACGTTTTATATAAAGACATAAGACGATTTGATTTTAAAGTCCTTTCGATTTCACCGAAAATATTTTGCCTGTAAAAAGTAAAGAACAATCAGACAATACGAAATTAAACAAGATTGACTATCGACAAAGAATAGAATTGTATAGAATCAGACGGCTAAAAAGCAAATAAAGTAAAAATTTTTATGAATTTTTTCTTAACATTTGCTTTTTGCCTATTGATATTTCGAAAGAAGCGATACACTTCGTTATAGTAATGTTAAATTAACTAGAAAGTTTTCGATTATAAAGAAATAATTATAAAAGAGATCATGTAAAATGATAATTTTGATGACGGTTAAGCATCTGACAAACTGACACCCATCTACCGCGACATCAAGGTGTATATTAATCATTTTATTGTATTACGTGCAAGTAATACATCTGTTATCAATTATTCAGCGAACACAGATAAAAGGCGCTTGTAAACCCAAGCAACCTCAATTACACACTCAAAATCGCATCGCTTGGAATTTTCCTATGAATGAGATAAAACTTTCACTTCTAACATTGACATAAATAAAATTGAAGACACGCGCTTTCGTTATAAAAGCTGCGCCTAAATAGCGTCTAAAGTGGTAAAAGGGAATGAAATATGTATCGACAATGAAATAATATGTTTATACGATTTTGATGGGATTGTGTCTGCAATGCAAAGCTTTTATCTCGGTACTATACATAATACCGGGTATCCTCAGAAACATTTGAAGACCTTACATAATGAAGCTAATTTGAAATGTTGTTTAATAAACGCTAGGACCTTAGTCGCAGGTATCATCTAAATTCTTGGAATACGAGAAATTACTCAATAACTACCACTAATTACAGTCTATTAAAGTTGACATTTTAGTTTTTAAATTGTAGCTGTAGGAGTACATCGCAAGATATTCTTGTGTCGCTTCGCAAAAACTGTCTTTATTGCTTTTTGTGCGGTGCTGCAATTTTGATTAAAATCTATCAGACTTTTTACTTTAAAGAAATCGCCGACGTTGATTTTGTAAGGATACATTAATTAGATTTTAATTTGTACAAAAAACGGACACCTGGAGATTTCGTTTCGTCTCAGACGACTTTTTACCACTGTTTCTATTCCACGACTAATTTTGTACTTACGTACAAGTGACATAGACCACGTGATTTATGAAACTTCTGGTTTATTTATTTTTGACCATATTACACGTCATTTCATCACGTCACGTCATGTGAACTCATAATAGTATAATATGTTCATCTATCTAGTTTTTTTTTTATATTACAAGGAGCAAACCAGGAGGCTGTAAATTACAACCGACACACATGGACATCTGCTCATGTTGTTGGCCTTTAAAGAGCGGTGTAGCTCATCGGGAACTGAGAAAACCGATCGAAAGGCGACTACAATACCATCACTTGACGCAACAGCATTGCCGCCAATTCACGCCGATCTTATCGAAGAAAGAGGTACTGGTACCCGGACTTGCCGGCTCAATTCAGCTGCAAACCAAAAGGACTGCAAGTGTCGTGTACCGCTAATTAGTTAAAAAGATAGGACCGAAGGAATAAGGGATGGAGTAAAAGGATATAATGATAATGATGGAAAGTAATAAAAGGGTGCAGATACTACCATTACGGGTGGTAGTATCCGCACTAGGGGCACAATAGGGGAAAATCATCACGAACGGTTTAATTACAGGAAATGTGGCTCACAATAATACATATTAAATTTTCCATTATGTTTAGAAATCAGATATTTCTGCTATAACCCATAATTCATGATTTCTTATTTGTCCAGTATTACATATTAGATTTATTAAGATGTATTTAACTTCTTTTGAGAAGCTTGAATCCAGAAAATTTAATTTCACATGTGTTTTCCTTATATTTAAACACTACTGTCTATACAACCAGTACTAGTATTGATAAATAACACAATAGTTATTCTTAATGTACACGTGATTATTCATAAAAGACAAGGACGTCAGTAACTTTATAAGTGTGTGGGGTGAGAGTTCTGTTCATTTAAGTATTTAATTGTCTTATCATAATATTTAGTCGCTGTTCAATTTTGAAGTTTATAACTTAAGACGTAAAGTCGACTTTGCTTTCAGCCGAGTATTTATGTAATATATTATCTTATCGTCTTGGCACTAACTGACGTTGCTGCGATACACTCCTCAAATAATTTTAGGATTCCGTATTTTCATTCTCAAGATCAAATAATTTTTTTTAAATTATTACATTTGTAGCGCAGCGTTGTTGTTGCACGAAATTTTAGACAGTGTCGCACGTGATATTGGACTGTGTTTCACGTAATACTAGACTGTATTTCACGTACTATAAGGCAATGTATCACGTAATACTAGACAGTGTTTCACGTAACACTAAACAGTGTTTCTCGTAATACTAGGCAGTACACGTTACACTAAACAATGTTGCACGTAATATTAGACAGTGTTACATGTAATCCTAGAAAAAGAGGTAGTACGTAAGATATAATACTAGGTATAATGCGTAGTCTAAATATGCACGTACCTCCAATAAAATCTATTATTTTAAAGTGTGAAAATAAATATTCATTGCAACTATTGCTTATGTGTGTGTAGCGATTTTATTGTAAACTTAAATTCTACCACGCACTGCAAGGTCATGGAGCGATCCGTGTAGCGGAGATTTAGCGGTATGGAGTGGTGTGCATTTTTAGACTGTACGCACTCTAATGTGATTGCTAAAGTAGCGGGAATGAGCTTGTATGATAATATATACGATTTGATATAGGAGGCACGATAGCGCGGATCACTGGACGCTGGCCTTGATATCGTTCGTTTAAACGCTATCGGTCCAATTGACTTTGCGCCTTCGGAAATTTTTCGGTGTTTTGAATATGGACGAAATATTTTATATTATAATCAGCCTCGATGGTTCCGAACTTGAAAACTGTTTGACCCTCATCTAAACATTTATATTTAACTAGCGGACCTGGCAGACGTTGCCCTGCCCGAACGTTGGCTTATTTTTTTATATCAAATTATAGCGCCATCTATTAGTCGCTTACGCCATCAAGCGCCTACTATCGTATTTTAAATCTCTAATATCTTCTAAAATATTAATTGTAATGGTATGCTGTAAAGCGCAATTTTGCACGAAATGTACGAAGGATCTGGCCTATTTAAATGGATAAGGATTAATACGGTATTCTTTAAAATAGCTTCGTAAATAGTTCATTATTTTTTTGTAATCTGTAAAAGATAAAAATGGTTCCTATAATGGGAATGAAACAAACAGAACTTATATCTGTTCAGCCGTTTTCGATATTTAGCGAGATTAACGAATAATGATTGATTTATATACAAAATATACTATAATGGATATGGTTAAAATTTTTCATTTACCTGAATTTGCATTGGGCAACCTCAAAAGATCCCTCTTAAAGAATCCTCAAAGTTAGGTTTTGTTCAAAATTCTTCACATAGTTTACTGTAATTTAGAAAACATAATCCGAATCGAAAGGAACAGTTACAAGAAGATACTCTTTTTTATAAAACTAAATAAGATATATGATGCAAACATTTCTTTAAAATACTTATGAAATAAAAGGTGAAAGTTATTGTTAACTTTGCTTTAATGGTGTAACATAGGCGCTCGACCTCAAGGCTCCAAAATAAATCAAAAAAATGTTAATGAAAATAAAATATCGCTCCACCTGGACCCGTAACGAGTTTGGTAACCTTGCCATAAATTTGTCGATACAAAATTGTTCTACTTTCTGGTGGGTACACCAAAAGGAATATTTGAAGGGGCGAATGCAATAGCGGCTGCAGGAGACGCCACCTTGCCCAGATTGATTTATCTACGTCTTGTTTGTCGCAGGCCCCGATTTATTTGAATTCCTGCCAGGCCGCGGATTAATATCAGTCAGGCCTACACCCGTAGCTACTTTAAGCAATAATTCAATATTTCATCCATCGTGCCGGGACCTCTGAATTAACATACAAACGTCAATCGTTCTATGAATAAAAATGTATTGGATTTAGCGAGCGGTATGACTCGCGCGTTTCGTGGTTCGGGTATTCGGGATAGGTTAAAGCGGATTATGAAATTGTTATGCGTTCACATATTTAGAATACATATCAGCGTCATGTATACAATACAGAAAAAATATACAACTTTTTTGTACGCACATATTAATAAAAATGGCCAAGAGCGTGTCAAGACACGCTTATATAGAAG
>JANCMC010049517.1:0-21108 GCA_024363005.1 Charaxes varanes | reverse complement strand
GAACAACCCAAAGTTATTTCCACGGTATTCTACAGATTGAGCCTCTATGACACTCTGCGTACATATATTCCTGTAAATTTTTACAAACCCACAACCTCCGGAGCGGAAGGCAGGGTCACTGCCAACTGCGCCTACGGATGAGTCAAACACTTTATAACCTGTGAATCCTGTGTCCCTCCGAAATGAAACGGTTGAAACCTAGCCCGTTTAAAAACAGATTACTTTCCTCATATTGACAATTTGACCCAATGAGTCAGGAAGCAAATTATTTCACAATTTGCAATTACATGTACAGAATGTAAGTATGCAATTATCCATGAAAACCAATTAATGCCAACTTCCTTATCTCCTTTGTTCCGTGGCATCCACAATAATTTATTGAAAATACACCTACTGGCGATGAACTCGCACATCGTACTAACTTAACTTAGAAATCACTTGTGTACTTCGTATTTGTCAGCTGAAGCCGCATAAATCTGCAGGCAGTCTCCATTTATTTAATCCCGTGGGCTATATTTATACAGCGTGTTATGGTTTTAGGTGACGTTTTACTGTCTGGGTGGTGTGAAGAAACCATAGTCGTTGTGAAAATATACGGAATCTTATTTGGTACCCGCATGCAGCGTTTTTCATGCAAACCCATTTTCCTTTTTAACCGACTTCAAAAAAAGGAGGATGTTCTCAATTCGATTGTATATTTTCTTGTATGTATGTTACGCGATTTCTTCGCCATTGCTTACCCAATTTTTATGATTCTTTTTTTTTTGGCAGTCCATACTTCTGAGGTAATCCCATGTAAATTTTATCGAAATCGGTCAAGAGGTTTTTGAGAAATTATCAAAACTCTAAAAATGTGTATAAATGTACATACACATCGTTATACTTCGATGGTATCTTCGTTTACTTTCCAATAAAGATTTAAAAATAAATTATATTTAAACAAAACAAAAACCGTCTGCAAAAAACACCAAGGAGAGAAAAGTAAAAATATTGGTACTTATATGTTATGTACAAGACACCTACTGATGTATTGAAGTCGGTGCCATCAGTGTAGCCTGGAACTTAAACTCATCAGTAGGTGTCTAGCGCATCATATGTAAGGACAAATTATTTTTTGCTCTTAAGTTCCATGGTGAACCTTGAAGACGGTTTTTGTTTGGTTTAAAAATAATTTATTACTCCATCTTCAGTCCCTTAACTTTAAAAGTAAAATATTATACGTTTGTATTGTTGAAAACAACTCTCTCACGACTGCTATTAATGGCAAAAATTGACATTATTTATTAATTAACTTGAGTTGAAATCATCGTAATTTCCGTTTGGATTTCTTTTAATTGGTTGTGTAGCATTCACAAACTTCTCATGCAATATCACTTGTTTTTGATTAGCCTATAGTGTACCACTGTTGGGCAAAGACCTCCATCTCTTCAACAGATCTTCCTATCCTGAGCTACTTGAAGCTATTTCTTTCCCGCAAAGGCGTCCAAGTTATCTCGCTACCTTTTCCTCGACCTACCTGGTCGTGGACGGCCTCTGGTCACCCGGTCGCAGCCAGAGCAACTTAACTTAGCGATCGACTCAAATGCGGACCACTGATTAGGCCACGACCTCCTCTTAGATTAATAGTACCTAATAATTTAAATTTATTCTTAACAGAGCACATAATATACCTACAAAATGTCTACGTATCTTTAGTGCGGTTAATTATAGAGTATCCTTGGGTAAGTCTGAGTCACACTGTTGACAGGTAAACTGTGACGCCAATGTAATTATCATCATGTTATTCATGTTACGATAGTATGCTAATGAAGATAAGTAGGGCATAGCGAATTAGATTTTTTTTTATTGCGAGTAAATGCGAGCGAGGGGTTGAGGACGTTTTAGCTTGATTAGGGACCGGAATTTGAGTCGATCGTTAAGTTAAGTAACTGTTACCGCGGCCGGGTGATAGATGGGTGACCAATTGTAATACTGGTTTCAAAATATCCAACCTCTTGCGTGTTTTGGACGGCACGTAAAATAGTTTGTCCGAATTAATATCACAGAGTGATATTAATCGTGAGTTGGTATAGATGGTGGAGGTTCCGGGGATGACGTCAGACATCAGTCAGTCATCTTAACTGGCCCCCACAGTCACATCTTCCTCTATCAAAGCGGACCCTGGTACAAGACCGGGATAACGCTAGGAAAAAAGAGGGAGAGAAAGCTCGTATTTATGAGCAAGAAGAAAATGACCTTCCCTGAGTCAGTTCCTTGACTGGGGAAGAACCATTTCTTCTCCAACCAGGAATTATTTCTTTAATCAGTTAGTTACACATTTCTTTTATTTAGCCTGTAATGTCGCATTGCCAGGCAAAGGCCTCCCCTCTCTTAGAACCGTCTCTTCTATCCAGGGCTAACCCTATCCAGTCCAACAAAAAAGAAATTTTACAGCAGACGCTTCTCTCTCCTATTGCCTTTTTAATTTGCAGATTCACGCAAAATAATAACTTTTATCTTCCATGTAGTATTCCTAGTAAACTCCTAAAAAAGGTTTTCTACACCGCACAAGAATTTCCTTGTCGCAATTTCCAATGTATTCGAGGGGTGGGCTGTCCATCTATCAATCTCGGGCCCGAGATTACATCTCGCAGCCTCAGGCTCGTTTTGGATTGCTCGAATATGCTAGTTAGTGGAAAATTGCTGGCTAATTAGGCATTCTGGGCTTAGAAGCACACGCGGCGCCGGTCGGCCGTACGCTGAGCTAATTACATGTAATTTTCTACGATATTGCGTAACTGGCGGCTAAATGCAACGCAGATATTTGTTATCGTTTTCTGGAAAGTGCTGCACTTAGCCGGGAAAGAAATAAATTCCTCGCGACCCCATTTAAATTCCTCTTAGACAACTTACAATAGCTGGCTAATTTAAATGGGCTCGAATTATAATGCGGCTGTGTGTATCGCTCGCAGAACGTCGCTAGATGTAAAGCCGTTAGCCCTCATTCGCATGAGAGTTAAAAAAGCGTTGCGTTAAATCTAGGCGTTGGCGATTTTTTAGAGTCGTCGATTTGAAAGTATAGCGTATATGTATATGTATTTTGCTATTTGGTCTGTAAGTGTTCCGGCTTATTATTTAGAATAGAATAAAAAAAATTTGCATGTTGTCGTTTAAGTATAAAAATCAGTGGCACTCCGTCGACGTCAGAAGTCAAAACTTGTTGACCGATGTGTCGGTTACGGCAACGCAAATGTCGTAATTTTAACCAAAGTGTGAAATGGCACAATTTTAACCAAATTTTGCGAATGTTAAAACTTTACTTAACATTTAGAGCAAACTGTTTACTCCATTTACGTCCTTGAAAAGATTCACTTTTTAATCGAGAGTATGCGCAGCATTTAATATATACATAGGGACAAGTCACAAGTCCACGACTGGACATCGGCTTAAATGTCACTGCAGGCTTTGTTCAAACCCGGATACCGTAGCGACATATCGCCAATAAGCTTTCTATCTTACATCTATGTTAATAAGGCAGGTTTCAGATTGCAGTTATCGTGGTTGTTAGGCTGATCCTACGCCGGGCTCTGTGCGGACATCAATGAATGTCAAGGGTAGAAGTCTACGATGTAGTAATGTGTTTGTCTCTGGTTTTTGTATGAGTTTTGTTTGCATTGCCGTGATTGAGGTAATTACCTTAATTAGTGAAGGCCTACTGGTGTACGAGGATCTGAGATCGAGTCACCGTATGGTAACACAATTGGACTGACTTAAAATAAATTTGTGTATCAGTGTGAGTTGTCGCAGTTTAATCAGTTGCCGGCATTTGAGCCGATCGCTGGGTTAAGCAGTTCTTACCGCGACCGGGTGATGGATGGGTGACCCATTCAAACACTGATTTTCAAATATCCGACCTCCTCCGTGTTTCGGAAGGCACATAACGAAGTGGTTCCCGATAAACGTCAATGAGTGATATTAGTCGTGAGATTGTGGGGGTTCCGGGGATGACGTCAGACGGCAGTCGGTCTTAACTCGCCCCACAGCCATATCTTCTGCAATTTAAGCGGACCCCGGGACTAGGCCGGATAATGCTGGATAGAAGAAAATAAATATGTATTAGTGTGTGTTTGTAATGTATATGTGAAGTCTTTTAATTGAATTGTACAACATATATATTATATATTTTAATATAAGCGTTTTATATTAAAATAGAAAGTTTTAGTAAAGAAGTTACCGTTGAGAATCGGCAGTGCGCAGATAAACCGACTTTATGTTGCACTGAAAAACATGAGTGAAATTGTTTTGAAATAATATCAATATAAAAAAAAACAATTTTACAAGATGTAAAGTAAGTATTTCTAGTGGTATCAAAGAGATGAAGAAGAAGCTGAGCTGGTTATGGTGTGGCTCTAATACTTACTATGTTATGTCCGATTGATATTTTTATTTTTGCAAATTTGAAACTGAGACGATCATCGGATTTACGATCTCAAAAAAGCCCTAACGAATCCAAATCACAATCCTCTAAATCCAATAGCTTCAATCGATCCGTTCCTTTAATTATAGCAACTTAGAATAATCCATTCATACATATTATGCACTTTTGTATGTGACATTTGGCGAAATCTAGGTCCGGTGCCGCCCCGACTTCGAGTACCCCGACGTCTGCCGCATCGACGAGTACAAGCCGCGCCTCTTCTGCACGGCGATGGTCTGGGAGCAGCCCTGGATCAAATGGTCGCAGACTAATGTGTCGTGCATTTGGAAAAAAATGAGCAGGAGTACGTACCCGGGAGACGAGGAGGCGCAGAGCCCAAATTCGCCCGAGTACCGGTACCTAGCCCAGGAGGCGATCAACAAATACGTGCGTGACAACGTCATCCGTGTGCGCCACGACGTGCTTAGGGTTCTGCGAGTGACCAGGCAGGTCGTTTCCGGCGTCGTCACGCGGCTCGACTTTGAGGCGGTACCAACTTGCCCGAGCGGAGTGGTGAGCAACGGCTGCTTCGTAGGCGGTTCGCGTCCCCTGCTCACCTGCCATGCGAAAGTGTACGAGGTGCCTTGGATGCATGTCAAGGACATAAAAGTGAAGTGTCGGCCCGGCGGCGCGGCGGATTTGTAAGAGCATGCATGGCGACCTGGCGACGATCTCCGCAACCCGCGGAAGACGTGCACCACAATACCTTTGATCCAATAAAACGTTGATTTCGGTTTCTTTTACTGCTTTGGCGATGTATTTGCAGATAAGAAGTTGATCTCCGCTTATTATTATGGGCTCTCTTTCTTACTAGATGGCGCTGACTTATTGGGTATTAAAAATTTTTTTGCTGAGTGTGAGAATTCTAGTAATTTTTAGAAAATAGCCCGCGTTTTTAGTTCTATATATTATAACCAGAAACGAAACAAGATCTATTTTCTGAACAAGTGTGTTAATCAAATTTTAACAAAAAAATTTCAAATCGTCAGAACTAGACCAAATTGAAATGGGTCCACACGCGAAGCACCACTTTTCAAATTGAAAGAACCATCAAAATCAGTCCACCTAATCGAAAGTTCTGAAGTAACATATTTGTTTTGATATTTTAAAAAAATACTTCCGAATTGGGAACCTTTTTTTCATGTCGGTTGAAAAGTATTGGCAATTAATACAATTGAAAATATAGTACAAAGCCCTTTTCTGTTAACTCCTTTCTTTCTTTAGGTATGGTTGAGAAAATATCACATGTGTAATCCAATGTATTGCGGACACAAAAACGAAACGGCAAGATCTATTTTATGAACAAGTGTATTGAAAAATAAATTTGTTTCTAACCAGACCGGGCAGATAATAAAGGAACAAAGAAACCGCACATTTCTCTGCAGGAGGGACAATTTGTTACATCTTGACACAAGTGAAGGAAACTGCGAACAAAAAGTCAATAAGAGAGCTCGTAGAGGGGCAAAGTGAAAAAAAAAACATTACTCATTTTTTTACTTAACATAAATACAAACTGGGAAATTGACAATGGTCTAATGGTGATGGTTTTAAGTGTACGAGATCGCCGGCTGGTCGAAATTCGCCCACAAACTATTCGGTGTACAACGACATATAATTTTTTTTTTTAATGTTACAAGGGGACAGACGAGCAGGCAGCAGGCACCGAAGTGCCTACCGGCGCCCATGGACATCTAGTCGTGAAGTTGCAGAGATCGTGGGGGTTCGGAGGATGATGTCAGATGGCAATCGGTCGTTTTAACTCGCCCTACAGACACATCCTTTACAGTCTAAGCCGAACCTGGTACTATACCAGAATAACGTTAGAACGAACAAGGGTAAGTTTGGAAATAACCGACAACTATAGATCTTTGACATGATAGTGCCTAAAATCAAAGTATATCGGCTGCAGGCACTAAAAAGGATGCCTCATTGTCACGTTCCACCTGAGCTGAGCCTAAACCTGAGCGCGCAGAACAAGCTATAGAGAAGAACGATCGGCCTAAACGTTTGCAGTTATCACGTAATATACGATCGTTCGTAAACTTTTTTTTTTACATTTTTTTTTACATTGATTTTACAGACAACCAATTATATTTTCGAATTTAGAAATATATCTAGGTTTTCATATTATCTATGTAAGGAAATCTTAGGTACTCCTAATAGGAGTAAGATGGACAGTTGCCGATGAGTGTCATGGACAAACCAGTCCAAAATCTTCAAAAGACCTGTACTAACTACATCTAAATTAAGGGAATATAGTACCTACTTTTTTGGTTTCGTAGTCATACAAGGAATCCTTAGAATTTCGCTCTGCCCTTCAGTCCACCCGCAGGATGCCCCCCTTCCCTAGGATTTCAAAGACTCATCAGGAAAATTATTCTGAACGAAATTGGACAACAACTTTAGCACTTAACAAATACAGGACGCGTCTATGTAAGAGTGTCTTAACAAGCTCTTGGCCGCTTTTTATTTTAAAGATTAGTTTTAAATAGTCACTTGTTTGCAGAATAAGTGGGTGGGGTAAAAGAAGAGGTGCTGCCGCGACGGCTGTAGAACAAAAGGCCAAGTCATTGCTACCACAGAGTGATATACCGGCACTAGCATATTACATGGAGGAGTATGCAGCGAGGCGATTAACGCCCGACGCCTTCCTCACTGTCTTACGAGATCTTCTTGATACACCACAAAAAGTGAGTAAAGCTTACAATTATATTTATCTTTATATCTTAGAATCGACTGTACAAGCCTTTATCACCCTATTCCTTTAAACCGCCGGACCAATTTGGATGAAATTGACAGACAGGGTTCCTTTTATTCCTATGGAGGCACGGAACCCTAACAATATCTGCCCTCCGGCTAAGCATAAAGATCGTGCCAGTGTTAGTGACTATAGTCCAGCAGCGGTCACATCGAACTAGACACCGTACGGATTCCAGTCCGTCTTTCTACCTATTCAACTATCGAGACTATTTATCGACGTCCTTAAAAAGTATAATTATTTCTTACTAGTCCGACCCGGCAGACGTTGTTCTGCCTAAACGTTAGCTTACTTTTAATATTGAATATCAAAATAATAATGTCGTCTATTGGTCGCTCAACGCACCTACCGCCCGCCGGCCGCCCGTTCTGGCTCCCTATGAGACAAGACGAATTTCTTAGCATTCTACCGTATGATGTTACCGTATAAGTGCGTTCCGATAAGCCATCCCAACGTTTTTAAGTACTCATTATGGAGACACATACAATACGCTCAAATACGCTGCAAGAGCGAACAAGATACAACTTAGCATCAAGAAGAACATTGTGGACGGCGACATGCGGATATCTCAGTATGTACAAATCAATACGGAGTTGCAGAAGAGAAATTAGGATTTGGAGAACAATATTAAGGAGCTGAAGGCTGAGCTGACATTGTCGAGTGTTAAAGCTATGAAAGAGGCGGAATTGGTTAAAGATAATGGTGAGGAATTATTTGAAAGTAATTTCGGTTGGTTTGTACCTATTATTCCTTCTGTTTATGGTATAAATGTTGACAGTTTAATGTTTAATCTTGAAATGAAATTTATTTATATGGTGAATATGTTATATTAGCTTGTTATCTTTAATAAGTAACTAGCTGTAACCTACGAGTTCGTCCGCGTGGCCCATTTTTATCACTTAGGGGTTGAAGTAAATACTTTACGGCCGATTCTCAGGCCTGCCAAATATGCACAAGTTTTCATAAGAATCTGTCAAACCGTTTTGGAGGAGTTTGGTAATAAATACTGTGACACGAAAATGTTATATATATTAAGAAATATACATTTGTATTGCATGTTAGCCATAATCCCTATATGCGTTAAACTGAAAACTGTTTTTAATGGTGTTTAAGTCTCATGAAGAACCCTAAGTCTCTTTTTCTTTTGATAAGAATTTTTTTAGAGTTTAAGGAAAAGTCCAGCTCATGAGTCATTACGCCATAACGTAAAAACGATGACTCATATTTAATTTAATATATATATTATATATAAATAATAATAAATAAAACTCCTTATGAAATATTTTTTGGTATCAAACCTAATGTAGAACATTTAAAGATTTACGGAAGTAGAGTATATGTAAGGGTTCCAGAAGTTTTAAGAAATAAATGGGATGATAAAGCTCAACGAGAAGTGTTAGCAGGTTATAATGAAAATAGCTATAGAGATTTAATAAATAATAGAATAATTAATGCCAGACATGTACAGGTAGTTGAAGAGAATACTCAATTAATTTGCTTAGAAAAGGTTGATGATGAGAAGGAAAGGGATTTGGTATGAAACGAAATGTTGAATATCAAAAATGAAGTTGAAAACTATGTAGATGATGATGTAACTAGTTATGATAATACTGAAAAAGATCTTGCTGATAATGATACTTTAACTAACAGTAGGAACAAACTTGTAATATAGGGGGATAGGGTTAAAAGAAAGAGAAATCTAGTTTCTAGATTTGGCAATCCAGTAGCATATTTTATATATGTGAATTATATTGATGCAAATGTACCTAATACATTTCAGGAGGCAATGAACTCCAATAATTATAAACTATGGAAAATTGCAATGGATTCAGAAATAAATAGTTTAAATAAAAACAATACTTGGCAAATTGTTGAAATGCCAAAAGATAAACAGGTTTTGTTGTGAATTTTAACCTTTAAATTAACTAACGTTTTTTTTCTGTAAAAATATTAATTTATCTGTATCTTATAACATTATCTGTCGATAGTGAACTGGAATTGATCTACTTTCCATCCCTTTCCATTAGTCCTGTCTTTCTAACTAGAGGTAGCGCCATACTTGTAAGCGAATTGGGCCTGTGTGTCTGGGTACCAGTACCACTTGCTTACATAAGATCGGCATGAAGTGGCGGCGGCAATACTGTCACGTCAAGTGATGGTATTGTTGTCGCGTTTCGTTCGGTTTCTGAGACTTCCCGACGGCCTAAACTCGTCATTAACGGCCGACAACACATCTGCTTCCCTCCTGGTTGTGCAGATGTCCATAGGCGTCAGTGGGCACTTAGCTGCTTGCTGCCTGCTCGTTTGCCCCTTGTATCATAAAAAAAATTGGAACTTTTGATCTTGGACTTTTGATCCAAATTATATTTAAATTATTATTATAACTGACAATAAATACGAATATGTAAGTTTTAGATCAACATTCCAACCGGGTTGTTTAATTCGGGTACACGATAATTGTAATGCAATTTCCTTTACGTACGCAAATGCATCAAAATAACCCATTTAAATATAACAGCCAAATAACCATCATAAATTATGTAATTATATACTTAACATAATGAGTATTTCTAATTGAAGTGTATGTTTAATGGGTTTTGAAGTTTGGACAATGAATTATTTTTTGTTTTGTGCGCTATGCTCGGCGATTAATACTCTTGAAGGTTTGTTGAAATAGATTTAAAATATATAGATTAGAAGAAATTAACAAAGCTCAAGGGGGTTTGGAGCTGGTTCATCTAAGTAACGATCGATGCCTGTAGACAGTTTGTAGGAAATAACAAAATATCTTGATCATCACAACCTATAGATTGCTCACCTGGCTAACTGGCTGGAGCCTCTTTTTTCCACACGCTGAATAAAGAAGAAGACTGCAGCCAGTTGTTAGGCTTTTAATTATCAAGATATTTTGCCCTACCCCTATTGCGTCTAATTCTTTTTAATAGCTTGTTGTGTCAAGTTGGGCAAAGGCCTGCCGCTTCTCAGTCCACTTTCTGTGTCCTAGGCAGATCCCACCCACCAATTGCGTAGTGTTTACTTGCTGGTAAATAAAGGAGAGATGCCAACAAATAGTAGTTTGGCTGTTTTGTGGTAGTCTACTTCTAAAACTCCACATTATAAACGAGATATCCCATTATACCCTATCCTTCTTACATTTCTCTGCTATATAATTGGTATCATCAGTTTCAGATATGAGGAAACATTACGGTCTAAATTTCAACGAATGTAGCGAATATTTAAAGACATTCAAATGCCTGACCGCCTGCAAGAGCATTGGGTACCAAATGTTCAGGCTAGACGTGAACTGCAAATGCAGATGTATAGACATGAAGACAACAACAGGAGTGCCATTCTTCAAATGGCGCACCAACGGCTCAACGAAGGGTATACCAAAAACCTACAGTCCTAAGTTGTACGATGTAGTGGGGACGTTGTCACCTGCCATCAGTGAGGAAATTGAGGAAGGCACTACACCATCTTTCGAAACGAGTCATGCTGCATCAAACGAGGAAGGACCGACGCCGATAGAAGAATCAAATTTAGATTAATGTTATGTCCAAATTGAAACATAAATATGTTTCGTTAAGTTCGAAAATTTAAGCCCTTTTATAAAAAATATTAAATTAACAATGATAATATAATATTTGTATGTATACGTCTAGATATAAAAGTTGACTGGTGACACACTAACGATATTTGATGATCATATATGAAGAAAAAACTTAACATTAAATGTAAATATTAATTAACTACTACGAGAAATTAAGAGAAAGTTAACAAATTAGGTACGTAACGCACGGACATACTAGGACATACTAGGTACGCACGCATGATGGTCCGTTTTTCCTGCACACTTTAGTCCTGACTTAGAACAGGCAAAAATACCTATTTCACTCATCACTTATTCACTTATTACACCTATCATCACTTATTCACATTAATAAGTATAACTTTTATCATATAATAACTTATATCATCACTTGTTCACATTAATAAGTACAGCCAAAAAATGAACTGAATTATTAATTTTATCTATCATTGCTGACTGACAGCCGTCATTAAATCTTTTTTTAACTGACCTGAGTTTTTAACGCTGAGAAATGCATTTACGAACTAACTTTTTCGAACAGCAAATTAACCTCAGAAAGTAAGGCCACACTTTAACTAACTTTAAGGAAATTTCGTTAAAAAATTAAGTACCTATTTTTAATACATAATTATAACGAGAATCGAGTACCAAGTACCCTCCTTAAGTATTCTATAAGTCACCTTGTATAATGTACATAATATGTAAGCATGAGTAATATACATTTGAAAATCATTATACGCCCTTTTTCTTTGTTTTTCGTACGTAACAAAAACTCTACGCGCTTGACAGCACGTGTCTTCTCCACCTATCGACATTTTGTGAAAGACACGATAATTAGTACAAATGTCTATGGACAGTAGTCACTTTTTACAAGCTTTGTTATTTATCTTGCGTTCTCGCTGTGGACCGCAAAGGGGAATACGCATAAAGAGTGATCCACGTTTGGATAACGTCTAGATATTAAAAAAAGTATTTTTAACAAGATCAGAGGTCATAGCTTTATCAGTGGCCGGCATTTGCGTCGATTGCTAGGTTAAGCAGCTCTTACCGCGGCAAGGTGAAATATGGTGACCATTTCTAACTCTGGTCTTTAAATATCCGACCTCCGCCGTGATTCGGAAGGTACGTAAACTAGTGTTAAAACTGGTCACCAAGCTATTACCCGGCAGCGTTAAGAACTGCTTAACCTAACGATCGACTCAAATGCCGGCGACTGATAAGGTATTCCGTTTGCTATAACTATAAGAGTTAATAGAAAACACTAGATTAATCCAAAAAGAAATACGACCTAAAGGAATAACGCGAGCAAAAATGCGCTAAGAAGCTACTAATACTTATAATATTTATTAAGCGTAGAACAAAACATATCTTACACAGTAAATGTAATGACGGCTCCACATTAGTGTCGTGAAGCTTCGTTAACAGGCGTGAACGATAATGTGGAGGGTTTTCGGGGTGTTCGCCCGCATTCACGTTTGTTCCCCGATCAGAGTGATTGAACTGAAATTTTGCAGATATATGTACATCGAATGATAATGCAATATTATGATGACACGGAACTGATATGATGATGGAGCTAAAAGGAGGCCACAAGAACTCTGTTATAAAACGCTATAACTGCATTGAGTTTGGGCTCGTTTTATTCGTCTTGAGGATTACTTTCTTTTAATGGTATAAATTTAAAAAAAGATTTAAAAAAAAACGCTTTATACTTGTAATTTATTTAACTGTTAAATCATTAAAACAGCAGGAGAAGATTACGCTTCTTTCACAAATATACTCGTACTATATGACTTACCTTAAGGTATAAAAAATTCATGCCTTAAAGTAAGTCATAGATTTACCTAAATTTTTTGTCTATTTGGCTTCGAAAGGATCTACAAATAGTTTTAGTACCCTCACTGTATATAGAAACCCTGTAAAGTTTTAGATTCAGTTTTAAATCACATAAGAGCAGTTACAACACATCTATTCCCTTGGAGAATTTTCTCGATCAATAGAGGTGATCGGAGATACGTTACGATTTCTATGGAATTGCTTTCGACACAGGATTTCGCATTATTCGCAAGACAAACGGCGTTCCTATTACTTTCTCTGTTCGAATCAATATTAATATTGCAGTAATGTACCAGTTTCGCAGTAGACACCCAGACATCGTTATTGGACTATAATGATTTTTTTTCTACACCTTATATTTTTGAGAAAGGTCGAATATATACTGAGATTAAATGTATACAAAACAATTCAGCGCTATTGTAATAATTAAGAAATCAATGTGTTAAATATGAATTAAACAGCAGTAGAAACGCCAGACGTCGTCCTGCCAGAACGTGGAGTTTCTTACTATTTACTTCTTTTGGCCTGTAATTCGCGTTCCCGTTTCTAACAATTTAATATGGTGACTAACTTAAATTTTCAAATTTTCCCCCCAATTTCCTTATTCTTTTCTTACATAAGAACCTTTTCCTGACATTAAAAAACACAATAAACAAGAATTATGGAAATCGTTCCAGCCGTGGCGTGACCAAGGGAAATAGCGATTCATTTTTATATATAGATAACTTCTGCATTTAATATAATAGTATACATTAGGCCCTTCATATATTTAGGCCCAACAGATATAGTGTCATTGGATTCTTTGCTTTCTTTTAAAACCATCGGAAGAGCTAGGATATTACATTTTATACAGAAGTAAACCTTCCCAGTACAACGTCTTCTTAAAGACGGAACTAAATGAACCGATAGTCCTGTAACTACAGGCTTTAAACACTGAGAAAATTGGACTAATTAAAAATAAATTATACAGTTCGCTTAATAAAAGCGCTTCCGAACGGAATTGCTTTCAAAACCATAATGAAGACCAACACAATACGCCAACGGAAATGCAATGGCTCCAATTCCAGGGTTGACAAAGTTATTTGCATACTATGCTTAGGTGTTTTACGAAAAATACCTAACATTAAAGGTTTGCTCTCGTACCGGGATAAACCGACAGACAGACGAAAATTTGTTTGGACTGTGGTTGCGTATACCGCTGAAGTAGACTAATAGAAAGATATATCGCAATGCTTACACAAAATATTTACGAGATTCGAAGATATTTACGTGGCGTGTTCGGATGGAATGAAATCGTAAGGGCTCCGACACACGTCTGGTTAAAACGCCGGAAGTTAATCTATACAAAAATAATCATATATGTGTAACATATCAATGTCAAATGGTTCATAGTTTACGACTAGCTGTGATCGATTTGATCATAAAACTTCGTAGGACTTTTGCACACAGCGAGTTTAATATATATAAATAAATGAAAAAAAACACACGAAAGAATTGGTCAGCTTTAATATGGTTATCGTAATATGAGTTACTAATACTTCATTTCCAATATTATGACAACCAAATCTTACCTTGGAATTGACTTGATTGATGAATTTTATACTAAACGTTGACTGATATTGGGTTGATAAGTTGAGTTATGAGTAAACATCTTTAAATAAAGAAGCAAATACGTTGTTTACCACTTAAAACCATAAATAAATAAAAAAACACTGTAAAAACGGCTTGTATAAGGGAGCCCTAAGGCGTGGGAGTTAACAGAGATTCGTTAAAGCTTTGTTTAAAGGTGAGTATAAGATAAAGGGCAATAAATTTACTTTTATCGGCTTCCGATACGCGCCCACCGGCCGCCGTCCGCCGTCCGCCGTCCGCCGTACTTGATGCTCGGAGTCAGGGCTTTATGGTGATGTATTCATAACGTTAACTAACTATTTTTTACTGTGAATTTGCTGATCTAAAATAGCACAGAGAATTGTTGTTTTGTATTGTATGAATCAGAGCTGGCCTATTTTTCGTTGCTTCAGTTAGCGTTTCTATTTTATTCCAATATTTATGCTATACAGTAAATAGAACCAGGTTTATGAAACTTTGTGCTTCTTCTCTTCTTCTTCTTTTGATTGATGGTTTGCTTTTGTGCATACGAACAATTTAATTCGCCAATGTCACGTTCAAATTTGTGCTTCTTACGTCCTATGTGACATATCTTTATACAAGTTCATACTTTATTTTAAAGATGAAAATAAAATAAATTTATCTTAATGAAAGTCGACCCAGAGGCTCCAGTGGTTTAGAATCTCCGTTTATGATTAAGTCAGAAGAAGTCATTTTATATGTATAGAATATTTAAGCCACTTTCAATGCGATGACAGGTAGAGATATTGGGAGCAAAACAATAACTTTCTCTGTGTGCAAAAACGCCCACACGACAGTCCCGTGGGCGGCGTGAGCGCGGCAAAGGTGTCAGGTCGTGACCACTGAGGAACGTGCGGTCATCAGAGATTAGCGCTGCATGTGTTCAACTGACCGCTATTGCTTTTTATTAAATATTTTATTGACGACTTTAAAATTAGGAGGTTCTCAATTCAAACTTTAGACTGGGTGAACCGATTTTGATGATTCTTATTATTTCAGTTTTTCCCGTGTGGGCCCCTTTCCCCTTTGACTGGCCCCTTGGCGCAGCGGCAGAGTGACTTTGTCTTCTGCTCCGGGAGTTGTGGGTTCGGTTTTCTCCTCGAGTTTGGGTATATTATGTATATGTACAAAAAAATATTTGTATATAACAGGCATTTGTTACCTATAACATTCATTTGTCTACATTAAGAACAGATGTCCGTCTGTCTTTACATATTTATTTTTTTCTAATTTGATCCAGTTCTGAAAATTTAAAGTGGTTTTTTTTTTAAAGAAAGAAAGATTATTGTAATATCAATGCTATACTAATATAACAAAGTTGAAGAATTTATTATTATTATAATTAATCTCAAGATAATATCAGTTCGATTAGAAAATGTATTTTTTTATAAGAAATTTCATTTGTTTTGGAGACTTTTAGATTTCATAAGCTACAGTGCTTTGACGCTTAGAAGTCGTGCAAATTGTTTCCGAAATATTTTATTTTTTTCAGAGAGTTTTCTGACTTACAAAACAATGCCACACAGGTCTGTGTTGTCAAATGACTTGACACTTACATACGTACAGACACCCCAATCACTTTCAAAGCTACGAACCTCCCATTAGATCTAAAACGTTTGTCGGGCCGTTGAATGGACGTTATCTGAGGCAACCATCGACCATTAGGGCCTTGTCAGGCAATATTACATTTACATTACTCGTGTTCTCTCAATAAAAGAAAGACTGTATCAAACCTGATATAGCAGTAATCTTTCAAAAGCACAAAAAGTTGGTTCTATATTTTATTATTTGAAAACGATTATAATTAGAGTTTGCGTATACTTTTTTAAAAAGCTTTTTCCGTCTAGTTATCGAGGCTTTATTTTTAAACGCTTGACGTGTATGTTTTGTCAAATCCAGGATGTTTTCATATCCAAGATTTGAAACCCATTTCCTAATGTTCGATCAGGTTTAAATTTGGTGTACCTACGTATCTTTGGCGACAATGCAATAATATAGTGACATGAAGCTGATTTGATGAAGGAGTGGAAAGGTGGCCATAGGAACTCCTTTATAAAACGACGTAACCGTATCCACTTTGGGCTCGCATGATTCCTCTTAGCGAGTATGTTGCCTTATGCAAGTTATCGTGTTGAAGCTGGAAGCTGGTCATAGGCCTCCGTTATAAAACGTCATAACTTGTCTGTCTCTAATCAATCATACAGTTTATTCCAATTCAATTTATTTCGTAATAACAACAAACTCCATCACTGGAAGATAAATATTCATTACGAGATAATTAATTTTGCCCCGTGTATTCGGCGCAATGATCACCCAATTACATTCCACACTAATTGCTTCCTATGGGTGATTGGAAAACGTATCAGTGACGTAGACTCGGAGTCGTATTTTATAACATGTGATGCGTGTGTCCATAGCAAACATACTAAAAATAAATAATGTCAGGCACCACTGTAGCCACAAATATTATAATAATTGTTTACTTATCTTCTGCATTGATACCAAGTGAGTGTTGGATATTAAATAAAGTAAGAGCATGTGATCAGCACCAGCTCCTCCTATCAATCAGTTCCTAACAGGCTAACCAACATAAGAAAGGCATACGACACATACAAAAATTGAAATGTGTCCCTTTTTTGCAGGAGCCATCCGTCACGTCAAAAGGTAAGCTGATATTCCACCCGTGTCGTATGATAATGGAAACATTCCCCCCATCAATCAAGAGCTCGGTGCGGGTCCATTCATTCCTCAGGTCTTTGTGGTTCTCAGCGAGACGTCTAACGTCTTATCTGTGCTTCTGTCTCGTCGTAATCATTTCTTAAAGACTCGCTAATTAAAACTGCTTTACAGGTTAAATTGAGTCTTTAGGTATACCTTTTTTATCTCATAATTTCTTTATCAGGTCTGTCTTAAGTATAAAGATCGTTTGGTGTTTTATGTTTGTCGCGTTTTTAAAGTAGCGTAAAATAAATCAAGTTTAATAGCTGTTTACCGAAGCGAATGAGATGAAGTAATCTACTATTGAAGAACCCCCAAAAGTGGAGTGACCTTGGTTCAGAGCGCCGTGACCGACACAGTTCTGTGACCATATCTCCCCCTCCACCCCACCACAGCTTGATATATTGTTTGAATTTAGGTGTGCCGAAAATATATGCATTATCAAAAGATAACTAAGATTTCAAATTTATATTCAAAAATACAAGTAATTCGTTTTACATAGTCCCACTTAGGACATCGCGCCAGAATTCATAATTCCATCCTCATCATCTTGATGTGAAAAACTACATAGCCATACTAGTTTCTAGGACGATCTGGCGTCTTGTATCTTCGCTATGGAATCAGTTGCTAGCTGCATTATCTTTGAACCTATAACACTTAGGAACGTTCCAGAAAAGAGCATACTTTTAGTAAGGTTTCAGGCCATCCCTTCTACAGTTGAGGTACTAAGACTCTGCCAAAAAAAGATATATATATACTAAATGACCCTAAGTGTTTCTGAATGGTGATAACGAAAATTATGTCCGACTGAGTTTGTTGCGGGCTCTTCTCAGCACAAGAGACTCGTAAACTTAGTTCTAAGTCGAATATATTAGCATTAGAATAGTTAATTATTAAAAAAATATGCTACAAATAACTTTCAAAAGTGCTGTAGAAAACTTAAGTGAACAAATTAATTTTCATTTCATTTGCATATCGTTTAGTATACAACATAAATCATATAGTATCATAATTTCAAGATTTATTTCCGGTTTCGATGCATTGGATACACTGTTATATTTCGTTTCCACAGAGATACATATAATTTTTAGGCGTCTCTCGAAAACAGGTATTTTATAATATAAATTCCGACAGCTGTAAAACTGCGTTTATTTATTTTACCGGTTTAGTAACAGCGGACCCGTTACATCCGTGCTTCAGACAACGAAAATAAATAAATGAACTTTTTAACATTTCGGCTAATTGTTTATTATTTCTGGGTGCAGTGTACCTGCATTTATATTGACATAAAATATGAGAAATTTCCAAAGAATCCGAACCTAAGTATGGACGCTATTTTAGACGTACAGTAAAAGTATGCCAATTTCACAACTTTCACTTAATTCAAAATTTGTCTGTTTATTCAAGCCAATCTCAGCTCAATAACGATAATTTTAAGCAATCACAAGCACCGATTGTTATTCTGGTTTCTACTTTTTGTATCACCTATGTGTGTGTTTATTTAATCTTAGACATTCCAAGGTATTTCTGTAAAGTATTCCAAATGATCGTAGATGATACTGGATTTTTTTTCACTTTCATCGAGCATCTTGAGGAACAAGTATTTTGACTTTTTCAAGAAAGATCGAAATGCCCTATATGTGATTATTGTCAATTGAGCCTCTGCCTTGTTTATTTAGATTATGTTAAATAATTAATTTTCTGAGGCAAAAGTGTCAGATGACAACTCTTTAAAAAATCTGTAGGCATTTTCCTTGCTTGATAAGGAACTCAACGCCTCGTTTTTTGAGCGTTTGAGTCGACCTCTAAGCTAAAACGTGAGGTATAATTCTTAAGACCTGAAGCTAGTTTATGAGTTTACACTTCTTATTTAGATCCAGCTGGTTGAACCTGTGACCTTCGCTTGACCCGTGACTTGCAAGGGGGAGGGTTGCAGCGTTGCATCAGGGAAATTCTTATATCATTCATTAGTGTTTCTAAATTTCTGTGCCTAACAAATATGACTATTATAACCTTAAAAAAATATAGACAGATATATAGAAAGTTATAAAAAAGCCATCAAAGCCGCTATGAGAACTGTCGACAGAATTGAAAACTGTAAACAAGATATAGAAGTTTCAATAAAACAAAGGAATTGTTGTGTGGAGATCCTATTATTATTATTATTTATAGCTTTACATATAAATAAAATTAGAGTGTCTGTTTGTACCGTCAAAATATTTTTTTAATAAATATACAAACGATAACTATGACAAAAAGACAAATTAAAAACTTTTTTCTGTCTTTCTATCTGTCTGTCTGTTCCGGGTAATCTCCGGGATGACTGGATCGATTTCGACGTGTCTTTTACTGGCAAAATTTTACAAATCACTGAATCCACACGAGCGGAGTGGCAGATAACACCTAGTTAGTTTATTAGTCATTATATGTACGCTTATTGTCTGAGTTTGATATTAGTCCAATAGGTCACGGATCAAATCTCTTACCTATTTTAGTCGACTCTATATTTCTACTTCAAGTGCTGTGTTAACCTTCTTCTTCCTAGCGTTATCCCGGTTAAGTACCAGGGTCCGCTTAGATTGACGTGCCTTCCGAAACACGGAGGAGGTCGGATATCAAATATAAACCAGTGCTAAAATGGGTCACCCATCTATCACCCAGTCGCAGCCAGAGCAACTTAACTTAGCGATAGACTCAAATGCCAACCACTGATTAGGTCACAACCTCCTCAATATACCTCCTCTAATTCTATATAAAAAAAGAAAAATTTTAACCTTATAGGAGTATTGCACTTGCAATTTTCTTTCTTTTCTTACCTCGAAAACCGCATTACGTACAACGATGAAATTTGGCAAGGTAGTTTTTAGTTAGTAGATATCTTGCAAGTTTACGCAGACAAAGTCGCGGAAAACAGCTAGTTAATTATAAAAATCTAGAAATGTTGCTTCTTTTAATTTTACCTTAAATACAGGCCTATTTTATGGCGTGACGTTTCTGAAAAAACTTCCTGTAGGCGTAAATAGATTGCCAAACTCATTGGATGTAGAGACAGAATATGGATTGGTTTTCCGCAAATCGCACATACTAGTCCTAGGACTGTGAAGCGACTATTTTGACATATTATGTCCGAATATAATATATATAAAAGTGGCAAAAACGGTTTAAAACCCATTGAAGGGTCAGTCCGTGCATTTACGTCCGGTCCAGATTTGAAAAATGCTTACCCAATTTAGTGTGATTTTCACTATATTACTTTTCCGGAATTTGTTAGCAATTTATTTCTTTGGGTGATAATTTTATCTTCTTATTATTTCCAACGTTTTATCTTTCAATAATTATATGAAGTTACAATATTAAAATAATAATTAGAAGAAGCGCCATGCTTGCAATACTTTTGGTCTGCAGCTGAATTGGACCAGCGCATCCGGGCACCAGTACCTCTTTCTCACATAAAATCGGCGAAATGTGGCGCCTACACTGTTACTTTAAGTGAATTTATTGTTATTGCCGGTAACCCAGACACCTAATTTAGGCCACTAACGCACTTGTCTCCTAGTGGTATAGGTATCAATGGGCGTCAGTAGTGACTTAAGTGAATATTTGAAAAAAAATATATATGGATGGTTACATCTTGCATAAGCATTACCATACGCAGTACTAGCAAATGGAGATGATATTTGCGGTCAGGGCAAAAATAGAGAAAGCCGTGTGAACTGCATAAGAAACGCAATCTTCTTGAAATGCCCATTGTGGGTTTACTGCCGCTCAAATTCTCCGCTTGTCAGTTTGTGAACATTCATATATTGTTTTCGTCCTTAGAGGAGGCACGTAAAGTAGTAGGTCCTGGTTAATGCCCCAGTGATATTAGTCGACATTAACCGAGATCCACTATTTTCTGTATATCTACTCGTTAATGATATTTTTTTAAATAAACAATAAATATATAAGATTATATGACACACGGACGTCTGTTCCAAAGGTAGACAACTTAATGCCTGTATTATAGGTAACAGACGCCTGTCACACACAAATATTTTTCTTTAGAAATATATAAATACATACATATGGATAATACACCCAGACTCGAGGCGGGGATCGAACCCACGACGCCCGGAGCGG
>JANCMC010049510.1:0-21108 GCA_024363005.1 Charaxes varanes | reverse complement strand
ATGTGCCTCAACGCACGTTTCGCTTCGACACCGAAGCATCATCAGGAGATAGACTCTACAAAGGTTATTTGTAAAGTGAATCGTAGCTCTATTTTAAACGTTAAAAATTGTTAAATTACCTAGCGTCCACTATCTCTCACGGTTGGTGGGAAATATCAATACTTTGGTAAATCTCCGCTTTCCCATAAGAGCCGCTTGTTTCCGCTAGGTCATTGGGAAAATACCCCAATAATGACAGAGCTGCCCTGCAACATTGTGTATGGCACCCAATGGGCAATCGATCCCGTTTCAGTACTGTAATTTCCCATGATCCTAATAGTGCCTTTATGGCTCATCTATTATTACATTTAGAGAAACACAAAGACCCGCTCTCCGGATTATTAGTCCCATCCAGCAATACCTGTTAATATAGAGCTGGTAATTTCAGAGCAATGATTACTGACTATACCGTGAAGACGATTTGGTCCATCCCCTAAAATACAATAAGGTATTAAACACAGAATAAAGTGTATTGAAAAAAATATGACGTGTAAAAAAAATATGCTTGCATAACAATTGTCCTCTCTTCCAGACCTTTTAAGAACTGTGAATGTATATGTTACAGGCTAAACCCGATTTTAAGATAAACTAGTTTCGCCTAGACCGAACCGATTCGTCCCTTTAGGCGCTACACTTGGAATTTTCTCCTTTACTAACTTTGTATCACTCTGTTTTTACACGCATTTCCTGTCAAGTTACTTGTGTGTAGAAATAAAAAAAGAACGTAACGCGAGAATGGTATTCAACGTTTATTATAAAGTCGTACATATACGACACTGCCTGACTGTAAGTTAGATAAAGAGAAAATTCCAAGTGAAGTGCGTGAAGGGACAAATCGGTTTGGCCTAGGTGAAACTACTTTATCCTAAAATCGGGTTTCAGCCGGTAACATATATAATTATTTTTTAAAGTTTTGACGGTGTCAATGTAACACCAAATCAAAAAATATAAGTACGAAAATGATATTTTATATTTCGTTCAAAGAGAAGACATACTTTAAAGGATTAGATATGCTTTTAAAGAAGGGTTAAACTTCCTCATGAGGGTTCATCGACATGAACAAAGAGCACTTTGTATAAAAGAATGTCAACAATATAGGATTATATGGCGATTTCATTTCAAAGGAGAAAAATGACAGGACATCTTATAGCTCTCAGGCTTATTTGCCAAAATATTAAAATATCATATATAAAGATAAGAATATTGTTCTCGAAAGAAGCGTGGGTTGATAAGTCGCGATAAGGTGTATTAAAGATTTCATTAGAAGCCGACATTGCCTTAAATTATAAGTCAATAAACCAATAATATTATTTACATAAGGCCTTTAGTAACGTACGATATTTGAAACAGGTGAAGCAAGTATTTACTTCATTGTTAAACCGATACATTTGTATTATCCTACTAATATTATGAACGCGAAAGTTTGTACACATGGATGTATGGATGTATAGATGTCTGGATGTATATTTGACGCTCTCTTACGGAAAAACTACTGCATGAATTTTCATAAAACTTTACAATAATATAGTTTATACATTAGGGCTATAAAGTATAAGGATATTGTGTGAATTGTCCAAAATATAACGATAAATGTCAAGTAAGTAGGAGAAACTCCTACCATCTGGGAGCTTTTCTGGCGTGCGCTGCAAAAACCATTAGAGTAACACATATAATACTGTATGAAGGAAATTATTATCTTAAATATGTAGTTCATCAAAATAGCTCGCGACAGCATAAATCTATCTTTATGGTTTACCATTAACGCCAAAACAGTGAACCATTACGGAACGGGATCGGGAGTGGGAAAAGAAATGGGAACGGGAACAATAATATAGGATAATGGAATGTAGTAAATAGTATTTTAGAATTCGTCTGCGTAAAATTAAACATGCGAGAGCCCTTAGATTTTCTTTAAATGTTACTATAGAAAAAAAAATTTTGTCGCCATAGTCTACCAACTAACTTCCTGACAAATTTCATCTTCGTACGTCCCACGGTTTTCGAGATTTTATGATAGTTGATCTTTCGCTTTTATATAGATTAATTAAAATCGGTTTTCAATCCCTATAAAGTAAGGTGTTTTTCGATCTTACTGTACAATTGTAGATTTAAAAGGATTGCGTTGAAAACAAAATTGTGTTCTAATCTGTAAGTATGTTCATTTTATGACAAAATTAACATAGTTGCCGCATACACGATACAGAGTTTCAAAATATATTCATTGTATGTTTGTACTTCTACACTAACTAATAACGAACGCTTCGAGTTTGTAATTGATTTTGATAAGCCATTAAGCCGCTTTGATGGATGCTTTGTCTGTGTTTACAGAACTGGCCGCAGTACCCATGTTATGAATAGTTTGTTTGATTAAACTGGAGATTTACTACAAGAATGGGCTTTTATCTGTGTATATAAAATTAATATTTGCCATATTTTTTCCGGTCTCCTAATAATTTAAGAACCGCTGGATGAAGTTAAAGTTAGTTATTTTTTTAAATATCTCCTCTTCTTGTCGTGTCAATGGCGCATCACACAGTTCCGTTCCAGAACTCAGCCACACGAACAGCATCCTCTGTGGCTCGCATCAGGTCCTCCCGCGTACAAATGGCAGGGCAGGAAGGGCACGATAAAAGATGCTCCATTTTCTGAGGATAATATCTCTTGAAGTCCGTGGAATTGTATAGGTACTTCAATTTCACAAAGCTAAATTAAAACTCGTTGGTCAAGTGGTATCATTGTTTTCACTAGCGCTCGGTTGACGGTTCAAATCCTGGTGATAAATTGAAAACTGTAATTAATTTTTCTATATTTAAAATATAATTTCAAGATAAAACATGTCAACTAAAACAGAAAAATTGACTAAAAAACTGGTCTGCCCTATATGCAACCGTCTTATTAAATCAAAGGACTACGTACAATGTATGGCTTGTAAAGAACATCACGACTTGAAATGTGCTAACATAACAGCAAAAAAGCTAAATTCAATGACGAAGACTCAAAGAAATAAATGGAAGTGCTCAAAATGCACGAATAATGTTCAAATTGAGTCTGAGTCACCAGTATCGGATCAGCTGACAAATGAAACTCCACTATCAAAGAACTTACAAAACCGTAGCATTGCGCATAGAAAGTTAACTGATAAAACACTACATCACTTATCGTTAGAAAATTTATCATATAATACAATACAAGATGCTGATAGTTTCCTTTTGGCAGATATTAGCAGAAGTAGTCTACCGGACCTTAGCACAACAGAGAATACGGAAGTACTAGATCTCAAGCAAACAATCACAGACTTATCTTCTCAGCTGGATAGCGCACATGAAGAAGTTATGAAACTGAACTTAGAAAATGTAAAATTAAAAAAAACTATAGAAGAACATGAAAAGCAAATTAAGTTTTATAGAAAAGTGTTACAGGAAGGCCCGTCATCTAACAAATCAACGCCTACAAATCCCACAAGAAGTAAATCTGGAGCAAGAAAACTTACGGAATCTCCACTAACTATTAGTAAAAGCGAAGGGAATAAGTATGATACAAGGCCAAACACAAAATCACTGAACTCGTCGATTTTCTCAATTAAAACAAATAATCATGAAGTAACAACACCAGTTCCCGTTAATATATCAAAGATCAATTTAAACAAAGATGTTATGTCGTTAAGAAACGTAGAGAAATCAGAGGTAAAAGGTAATACAAAACCCAATGTAAACAAAAGTCGTAAGACGATTTATATAATTGGAAGTCAACAGAGCTCCAATCTATCGACAGCACTGAGAGATTCAAGAATCAATACCCCATATGAAAAATACAATGTCGAAGCCTTCATTAAACCTAGAGCATCCGCAGAGGCTGTCCTAAAATCTTGCGATTTGTATAAATTTTCCTATGAAGATAAAGTTGTAATTACTGTAGGTGAAAATGAAACAGACCCAATTAAACTATTGACAGAATTATGCGTTAGGCTAAAATCTCTACCCAATGTTCAAATAATTATTACTAGTATTTTGCATAATAAGTTCCTAAATGAATATAAAATCAATAACATGCTAAGATTAATATGTAACAGAAATTCAAATTGTACCTATTTAGATATCGGTAATAACATTTATCCGCCAAACTTTATTTATGTATGCAATAAAATTAATTTCCTGATAGATACAATGGACTATAATAATAAATTCCTAAATTTTAAAAAACAAGCAACGAAATCTTCTAGTAATAACTCCATGAAACCTATAGATGTATTTGTTAATAAAACAAAATGGCTTCCCAAAAAGGGAACGATTCCGTTTTATTTTAGCAAAATTGACTCGATCAAAGGTTCTGAGGGCGAAACTCTGACTACAAAAAATAATAACGAAAATTTTAAAGGGACTATTCTCTATTATTTTAAGCCAATGCATCGCGAAATAAACAATAGAACGAAATCATCAGAGACTAATTCACAAGGTAATCTAGATACTTCTCAGTTTTTTCGGGGTAAATAATAACTATACTCGCAGTCTTTTACATCAGAATGTGGCTGGTTTTTTGTCGAAAAAGGACTTATTAGAAATTATGATTGACGATCTAGGATTGTTAAATAACATAGATATACTATGCTTTACTGAAACATTTATACCAAAAGGTCAAGAGTCAAATATTAAACTTAATAATTATATGCTGGCATCTTGCTACTCGAGAAAGATTAAGCGCGGTGGCGTATGTATTTTAGTAGTAAAAGGACTAATTTGTAAAAAATTAGACTACTTAGATGACTTTAGTGAAATAGAAAATTTTGAATGCTGTGGAATAGACATACCGAATCATAACTTAAGCATTATTTGTATATATCGGATACCCAACTCGGATATTAACATATTCTTCAACAAAATGGAAAAAATCTTAAATAAGGAAACGCTAATAAAAAATAAAAAAGTCATTATCGTTGGCGACCTAAATATTAATACTCTAACAATCAACAAAAAATCTCAAAAATTGTTAGACTTAGCACAAAACTACAATCTTACTTTACATATTAACCAACCAACAAGAAAACACACTTGCATTGATCATATCATAAGTAATATTAAGGAAGCAACGGGTACAATACATAACTGTGATATATCGGACCACAATACAGCTCAGCTCTTGAGTTTTCAATGCAGTAGGAATAAAAATGTACTGCCAAAATTTATCTACAAACGAGACTATTGCAAAAATAATTTTGTCAATTTTAAAAATCACCTTTCGAGTTTATCTTTCAGTGAGGTGTATGAAAAACGTGACATAAATGAAGCTTTCGCCGAATTTCACTCTTTGTTCAAACTAATTTACAATCTGTGTTTTCCAAAAGTAAGAATAAAAATAGACTCTAAAGCTGTTAAACCTAAATGGATAACAAGAGGTATTCGAACAAGTTGCAAAACCAAAAGAAACTTGAGATACTTATCATATAAAAATAAAAGTGCGATTAATAAAAGAAAGGATGACTATCTCAAGTATGCAAAAACATTAAAAAAATGTATTTCGACGGCTCAAAAGTTGTACAATACTAACTATATCATGAATAGTAATAATTTATGCAAGGCTTCCTGGAATGTTATAAAAAAAGAAACGAGTGGTAATAATAAACATTTTATAGAAGCCATTAAAACAAATAATACAGAATTGACAAATCCGAAAGAGATAGCTGACAAATACAACGAATTTTTAATTCCCACTGTTTTACGTGCCTTCCGAAACACGGAGGAGGTCGGATATCAAATATGAACCAGTGCTACAATGGGTCACCCATCTATCACCCGGTCGCAGTCAGACCAACTTATCTTAGCGATCGACTCAAATGCCGACCACTGATTAGGCCACGACCTCCTCACATACTTATATACATAATAAGGCAGGAATTGAATACGCAAATTTGGCGAAATATGCGGGGTCATCGCGGACTGCATCAAAAGCCAGCCAATATTGTCTGATACCAATAAGATGAAATAAGTTTCATATGTGTACATAAGATTTCACAAAATATCCACATACCCGAGTCAAATGAAATATTCCAAAAGCAGTAACTGTTTATAGGAAAATAAAATAAAACGACCAGGCATAATATTCGTATACAGCTTTGGATTGGAACAAGATTATCTTTCCATTCGTATCACATACATTTTTATTAGAATATCATCTTTAATACTTAATATCTTATGTTTTTTTTTAAAAAAGAAGGCCAGGTTCCTATGACAAGTGCTTTACGCGCGTTTTTATAACGTGCGTTTGCAACTACATACATTTTGTTCAGGCCATACATGTGCTAACGCGCGTTTTAATAAAGCGCGCATCGAGCTAGCGCTCTATAGTTGTTGTCAACGCGCGCTTTGAGATCATTGGATTTATGTGCCGTTCAGTTCCGTCGCGTCAGCGCGCACTTTTGACAACGTCAGGGTTCCTTTAGTTGAAATGTAGAAGTCAAACTGAACCAGGGCGGCCACTGCAACGCGCGTGAAACGCTTGTCGTGTGAACCTGGCCTTATAGGAGTACAGCTCTTATACGTCTCATAAGAATTTAGTGGTTGACTATATTGTAATGAAAAAAATTAATTGACTATAATCTATACTAGTATATAAATCTGAAGAGTTTGTTTGTTTGCTTATACGCACTAACCTCAGGCACTACTGGTCCGATTTGAAAAATTCTTTCAGTATTAAATATGCTCATTTTTCGTGGAAGGCTATGGGCTGTATATCATCACGTTAAAATGGAATCTATTTTTTTTATCTAATTTTACGCGGACGAAGTCGCGGGCACAGCTAGTATTATTATATATTCATACGTGAAGCGAAAACTTTTGCTAACTTTTACGAAAATTGCGCGGACGGAGGAGTATGAATGCAGTAAATAATTAAAACAAAATCTCACGCACACATATGCGAAGCAATTTACACACACTTGTGCACATTTTACTATAAGCTTGTGTCGAAACAAGAAACAAGAATTTAAGTTTGTATATAGCTTGGTTACCAACCAATCTCTAGTCAAAATTACTATATACAGGTTTTAATAGTTAAACCCTATTGTTACTGATTGAATGACCGAAGGTTATTAGAAATAAAGAAAGAAACAGTGTTTATTCAATCATTATGAAGAAGTAAACAATATGAAAAATACATAATATAATACTAACGTAAAGTAAACACGAGACCAATTCTTTGATAAACATATAAAACAACAAGAAGGAATAAGCTGTGGAATGTCAAGCGGATTTCAGTCCATACCTTATACCGTTGAGCTATTGGTGATGATGTCCTACATCCCCGTTTCCCCTCCTACTGAAGTTAAATTAAAAGCTAGCGTTAGGAGTGGGTGCGACATTATCCCAGCGGTGTCAGAGTTTGAAACTTACTTATTTCTTTACGTATTTTGAGTTCTAACTAAATTTAACTCTTAAATCAAAACAATAACTAATTCTTCAGTTACTGGTTAATCCGAAAGTCGCCTCCAGGACTGTACATCGGATTAGAACATCTTTTGAATGACAACAGTATTAAGTTTATAGAACCCAGGCTGTTTTCATTACATCAGAAATATACCGACTAATACTGTACTAGACGCGCCGTTCGTCGAAAGAAAGCTCTAGACATTAAATAATCCCTGACATAAGCCTTGCTCAGTTATATAACCGATAGAAAACAATAAGCAACGATATTTTATTGCACCCGCTTCTTAAGACCTGGATTAAAAAATTACTTTATTGACAAAAGTTTCTACAATATGTCAGCATGTCGTGTACTAATCAGCACACACTTTATTATATCGATTATTATATACATTAGTAAGTATAGCAAAAATTACGGTACTATTTTGCGAGAATTGCACGGAGGATGGGGTAAAATGTTTAGCACAATTATAGTTTATATGGAGGAGGGTATGCGGAAGCTAATATTTTTATGAAATATGCAATGTTAATATAAAAAAAATATTGAAACAAAACCACACGCACACCAATGCGAAACTATTTACACACACATTTTAATTTAAGATAGTATTAAAGCGTAGTCATGATTCTCGTATGAATTTTAATTGTCAAATAAATATATACAGGACTATATGACACACGGACGTCTGTTCCTAAGGTAGATAACTTAATGCAATAACAATGCCGTTGTAAACAGAATGAAAATTTTATATAGCTTTAAATTTGGTACGCAAATCTAAGGATTTGTGGCTGAATTTCGACCGGAAGGCTACTTGATTTTTTGTCGTAGAGAAATAAACCTTAAGTTACAGCCCCAAGGTTTATTTCTCTACGACACAATTATTACGATCAGAATGTTAGAAGAATCGAGTCTTATGACATTGTTCTCTAGTTTGTATTTCTCTGTAAAAATTGATGTTTTTACAGTTTTAGTCGTGTTAAATTAGGTAAGAAGATTATATTATAAAGCTTGTAGCCGTGAGCACATTTAAGTATAATTGATATCTGTATATTATTAATACGAGTAAGGATTTTTTTTAATATCATATTACGAAAATTGTGCGGATGGAAGAATATGATAAATTTGGCAGAATTACAGTTTATATAGAGGATGGTATATGAATGCAAATATCTTTATAAAATATGCATTATCAATACATTAAATTATTAAAATAAATCCTCACACACACTAATGACCATGATTTTGGAGACTTCATGTTCGATGGCATTTCGCTTTCATATAGGTTTAAAGATATTTTATTCTTAATAAGACAATACAGTCACTTACTTAAGAATATGGTTAATTTACAATTATTCCATTTAAAAGCGTTGCAGTTAATTAGTGGAGGGGCGTGCATTTTTACACTGAACGCGCTCTACTTCGTACTATCTTATCATAAGTAGTACTTATTGCTTAGCAGGTCATGTATCAGCCGAGGCATTGTATTGCAGAAATATGATAAAGAATGGCAAAACGCTTATTGATATATCTTTTTATTGATGAAATATAATATATATTGTAACTTAAGTCGTGACGAATCAATAATGACCTAATAAGGGACCACAAGGTCATTCCCTATCATTCAATAGTTTAATGGTGTACCAAGTTTTATTGGAAACCCTAAAACCCTTCAATCCGCGACAATCTAAACCTATGAAAGAATTCATATGCCAAATTCTACACAGACGGGCATCTAGCTTTAAAAAAATGATAGTGATGCTGGGTGATCGCCGATTTTCGGCCAAAAAAGGGTTGGCGTATAGACATATTTATATGACAGATGTAGTGCATTCCTACAAAGGGTATGTCTATAAAATATATGATTTTGAAATATTATTAGGTATTGCATATAATTTTATCATGCTTACGATCGCAAAAAACTGTTAGAGCTTAACGTCACAAGTCTATTAGGTTGTTTGGCAAGCCCATCATGGCAACTACGATGGATCCGCGCCTGATTCTAATGGCTTATTTCCAGAATACAAAAAATACCATTGTTTCACAAGCCAGGTAACACGCGGCCAGCAAAGCAAGATGGCGGGGGACATGATAATCCATTGTCGTTTGCACCCTTGTGCACGAAAAGGGTTAGCAAATAAATGTAAAAGAGTCATCATACCGCGTTATAATTTTAAGCTGCGTGCACATGAGGGGTTTTCTTCATTATTAAGGTGTATCCACACCGAGCTTATTGATGCTTGATACTTCCAAACGGCGACACGTCGCCACGCCATGAGATAGTATATGTAATAGCTGGTATCTATAGTGCACACAAGGATCTTTATTATTACCATTCCTTTATAAACTATCCTTTGATTATAGGAGTCCTGCGATGGATTACTTTATTCTTTTTAGTACAGCAAAATTTTGCAACATGATAACCAAGAATATTAGTTATTAACTAGGAATACGTAGGTATCTCTAACATTTCTTGTCCTTGCAATTAATAATAATAAAACTTTATTCGCCAAACATAAAGAGATTATTAATTTTAGTATACAGTAAAGCTTAATATATAAATTTATTATTAATAAAAATGTTGCTGAAATTTACTAACCAGCCATGATGGTTTTAAAAAATTTATGTGTTAGTTCTTAAGAAATCTGTGTGTATGTATTTTGTCCCCAAAAACAAATTGGGAAACTAAAATGGTTTTTGGGTTTTGATTTATCAATAAAAAAATTATAATAATAAAGTTCAAATTACAGTATGTCAGCGAAAAGGCTGTGGACTCAGTCACTACCTGATGCAACAGCAGTGCCAAAGCAGTATAATATAATTAACCATAAAGTATAAAAATATACGCTACTTTAAGTTTAATGAAAGGTTAAACGTCTGAAAAAAAAAAATTAGAAATTTGGCACAATTTGCTTTGAAGAATATTCGAGAATGTGTGAAAATAGGTTTACAAATATATTATAACAGTAAGCCAAGACTTTGTCCGCGTGTGCCACTCTTATCACTTAGAGGTTAAAAAATAGTTTTTGGATAAGCATTAATATTATGTTTATAAAAAGAAATTCACACATAATGCATTATTTTAGGACAAATTTGATTAACATAAAAAAGGTTATACTGAGCCAACCTTAAAAGATAGACGTATGCTGTCAAGGACTTTTTATTTAAAACTTTTAAAGGGGAACAATTTTAACATACATGACTTTTGCGAAACTTTAACCATTTACGTAGCGCACGTAGCGGAATCTCTCAAATAGGAAAAAGAACCCCCGATTTTGAAACATTCTTCATTGGTGCTCCTCTCCTATTGGTCTTAGTGTGATGATATATAGCCTATAGGCCTCCTCCAAACTATGCCTAGGCCTATACCCAAAAGGGGTCCTTAATTATTTAAGAATTTAACTTTTTTAGCTATAGATATTTAAAAGTATAAACTAAATGTAATTAAGGAATGAATAAAGGCTTTATTATTATTATTATATAGCCTATAGCCTTGCTCGATAAGTGAAAGAATTTTTCAAATCGGATCTGTATTACCTAAAATTAGCGCGTTCAAACAAACAAACATAGAAACTCTTCAGCTTTATTTATTAGTATTTATAAAACCACACGCACACCAATGCAATTGGTTTTATAAACACATATATATATATATTTTAATATAAGATGTCAAATCCTAGTAATGTCGACCATATGTTTAATAATTGTGAAATATAATAATGAAGTTGTACAGAGTATTAACATTTTGTATATAGCTTAAGTAACTGTCTAACTTAGCCGGGCCGAATTTCCAATAAAAAACACCATAATACATTTTAATTATTACAGCAGTTGTTTAAGCGATCAAACAGCCGATCCGTTGAATGTTCGGAAGCACGCGACGTGTCGTTTCTAATCACACGATGATAAAAATTTGGCAACGAATGTATTTCTAACAGCCAAACTTTTGGCCGCTAGCTGAAAGGCCGATATGTTTGATATTTAAGAAATTTTCAGACAGTCGTAGTTTTAGATCTCCTTCCGTGTTACTATTTCACAATAATTTCATTCACATTATGATGTAAAGTAAGGTCCTCAATCGTGCTATTTTCTAGGAATGTCTTACCTCGTATAATTTCTTTGGGGAATCGGTTGCCGTTAGCGTTATTTGACTCAGGGATCTAAAAGGCATATTTATTTTTCATTTTCTGAGCCTTCTTCATCTTATAATTAGCCTAGCTATTTTCCGCGATTTCTTGCAGCCCGTAGACTTCGTTAATTTGATCGTATCGAAAAATCCGTACCTAGCGGGCGTCTATTAACTAAAAACTACCAAATTTCATCTTTGTACGTCCCGCGGGTTTCGAGATTTCGTGATAAGAGACCTTTCGCTTTTATATATACAGATAAACTGCCTGCCTGATCATTCTTTATCATCTTTACATAGTATAGAATGGGTCTCTGGTTCTCCATTAATGTCACTGAGTGATATTGATACCCTCCCCTGCCTAGCCAAATCCGGTATGTTCCTACTAGTGCGGCTTTAGATGCCCTTTCTAATGATGAACTTATGATAGTTCTTGACAAGCCAAGGTCTTTTAGTAGGTTGTACAGGGATTTCGCTGTTATACCCCTTGCTCCTACCTCTACCACGAACATTTTCCTAAGTAAATTCTATTCATATTATATCGATTTTGATTGCGACGAAAGCATAAATGGGCTACAATAAATGTATGTTAGTAACGTCAAAACACATTCCTTTTACTAAATGTTTAGGATATTATATAGTACTTGCAAATCGCCCCGATATAGCACGGGCGCTGTATGCATGTATGTACATATAAACCTTCCTCTTGAATAACTCTGTTTATTGATAAAGCCGCATTATAATCCATTGCGTAGTTTAAAAGGTCTAACTAAGCGTACAAGAACGAAAGCGGCTTAATTTTATACTATGTAAAGAAAAAAGATACAGTCATAACAAAAACCAATTTAGGGCATTTATGTTTATCCATCTGAAAATTGTCTGACCGAAAACGCTGGGAAAAATATTCTTAAGTATACATTTGTTCTTGAATTGGAATTTAGGAAAATGCAAAAATATCTAAGCCCATATACAATGCCAACGTTGATACATGACAGAGCACTTCATGTTGTCTGTCTGTAATTAATATTACAGAGAGAAGACTTAACTTTAATTTAGGAATTTTTATCCCTGAAAGTCAGTACTTTCGTAAAATTCTTTCACCATTAGAATCTACAATATATTAGATATTATTATAATGCCGGAGCCAGACATAGCTTCATTTGAATGATCATTTCAATGATCATGTAGTGTTGCCGAGGACTGTGTAGCTGCGCAAAGTTTTATAGAACTTTGTAGTCTTCTAGGACAAAAATGGACAAACACTTTGCGCTATGTCTGGCTCCGGCATAAAGCTAAACAGTATGCATGTTTGTTTGCAATTACTGGTCCGATTTGAAAAATTCTTTCAGTGTTAGATAGCCCATTTATCGATGAAGGCTATGACATATCTTATATCATCACGATAAAATGGAGTCTGTTTTATTTACCTAATTTTACGCAGACAAAGTCGCGGCCACAGCCAGTCTTACACAATCCCTGAGAACGTGGACGATATATTTCAAAAATAGTTAGGGTTTCGTGTGAAAAATTCGTGGATCTGCGAAGCGTAATTAAGAAAACCCGTGCGAAGCCGAGGCGAGCCGCTAGTGTGTCGTAAATATTACAGAATTTTCATTGTTTTTTTTGTTTTTGTCAGCAATGTCAAAGAATCGCAAAGATCTGCATACAGATATCGCCTCACATCACATGACTGCAGCATTAGCAAACTAATTAGTATGTCTCGACGTTTAACGACGTAACCTCTGGACTTTGTTATCAGTGGCCATTAATTTTATTAGTGCAAGGGGTGTGTTAACCCCACCTATGATCTATTCCGATCATCCACACTCTATACTTAATATATAAACGGTATTGCGATAAGGGTCTCCAGATTACAATGGTACTATTTTCAGTACATTTTTTTTATTCCTTCAATCTTTTTAGTATTAATATTAAAAAATGTATTTAGAGTAAGATATTCAAATAAGTGATAGTAATAACAATAAAAGCGTTGATTGCGGTTTCTTCTTTGTTACGTATCTAAACAAAGTTTGAGATCTTCTAGTAAGTATCAAAATATGGACCTGTACCAGAAAATCTCGCTCTTCCCTAACAAATGGTGATGACATAATTTTCTTTATGACTCATTACCTACATTTATTTACACTTTTATAATGTGTTTACGGTGTGTAGGTATGTTTGTGTGTGTATGTGTAAAAGTCTTTGGGTGTAGTGTATGTGAGCGTTGAGTGAATTGTTTATTTAAACTGTGCTATATAATGCGAATATGTCGTGTGTTATTTAGTTCTTTGTAACTTCTTTGGAAGAAAACCTGTCTAGACTTTTACTCAAAGGCAATTGAATTCTTGAAAAGAAGACTGATTGTTAATTACCTTATTTAAAATACGCATTAATTTATGTATCTTAATAAGTATTTCAACAATAATGAGTTACAGGAAAACACAAAGGCCTGATAATAAGAGGATTTCCAGCTTAACCAACTCAGTGGGGCTGCCTCATTAATTATTTCACGTGCTTTCGGACTGCGTTTTGCGTTTATTGATTTGGCTTAAGTGCACTCTATACAGTGATCGGAGTAGTTGAATATGAAACAAATATGTTAAAAAATTTTAATTGGACAGTAAAAATATATTTATAAAAATAGTTGTTACGAGTAATTACTCGTAGCTCTATTTCAAATATATTATTGCTTAATTAAATTAAACTACGCTAGTATAATAACAATAATGCGAATTATGAGAAACTCCACAATACCTTCGCTCCAACTTGTTATCCAGGCAAGCGCAGCCTGGATCGGAGAAGAGCATCTTGGCTGAAATATCTACGCCAATGGTTTGGGAAAAGCACCCGTTTACTATTTACAGCCGCGGTATCAATATTACATGTGGAACTTCGTAAGAAGATGGCACTTTGAGAAGAAGAAGATGGACTAAATAAGCATTGGTGCCGATAGTCCTCTTTGCATATAGTTTGGACAACTATATAAAAAAATTACTTGGCTTTCCAATCAAAAGCAATATTGCTTCCTCAATTGGAACCTTTACTTTAGGCCCGTTCAAATTATGAATAGAATAATGCAGATCCATTAATAAATGGGGCAAGTGCAAGTCACACTCGCGCATTAAGGGTTCCGTATCATCACGTAGTACTTTACCAGGTTATTTTGAGATTTGTACTTTTCAAAAGATTTCCCTTAATTTGTTAAAGTCATTGCAATTTTTTTTGTTACGGAACTACAAATTTAGGGTTTTCGCAACCCTTTCCATACTTGAACTTCAGTATAGATTCTTGTCAAATTTCATCAGGTGATTCTGTGATTTTTGACGTCCTTAATTGTATTAATCTAAAGAATTATTTATCCTTGTTTAATACACAGACAATTTATATATGTATAACACAGGCGGCTGTTACCTATAACACAGGCATTAATTTGTCTACCTTAGGAACAGACGTCCGTGTATCATATAGTCCTGTATATATTTATTTATTGTATATTTATTTTGTCTCTAGTAGAATAATAATTTATAGATATTCGGATAAAGTTTGCAAGATTCGGGCGTTAGTTTTGGGGACATTCCGTGTTGCTTTTTTTTACGGAAAAAGACAGTAGCAGAAATGTAAAGGTGTATCTAATAATTTCGTTTAACTTACAATTAAAGCTTTTGTGACAGTGATCCAGCTGGGTCGAGGTACGAACCAATCACTACATGGATTTAAGTCAGCATCTGCACTCGTTGGAATTCTTGGACGGAAGACCCAAAGTTCTATCTGTAACTTTGTCGAGCATTTTAGTAGCGGTAATACAAAGGTGTAGTGATAAATGATTAGTATCGGCTATTTTTTTCCTAAAATATCTAGCCGTTAAAATTCCAATGCTACGATCTGGGTTCCGGATAAAATTGCTCCATATAATCGATAAAATCAGGTATTACTTTGCGGAAATCTATGACGAGTAGAATGTTAATCTTAATTGAAAATGCTTTACATAAATCTGCTCTTCAGAATTTTTTTTGTTATTCTTATATTCTATCTGCTTCTTTGTTAAGGAAGTATCTTTAGAAGAAGAGTGTATATATCTTCTAGATAATTCTTTCACTATATTAATATTTTCTATCAGCTGCATTTGCAGTCTAATACATTCTGACTGATTTTTGATTTTGACTGACGATGACTGGCCGTTTGACGCAGTGGGCAGTGACCCTGCCTTCCGCTCCGGGGTATTATCTATATGTATGTATTCATATATTTCTAAAAAATATATCTGTGTATAACAGGCGTCTCTTAGCTATAGCACAGGCATTAAGTTATCTACCTTAAGAACAGTTGTCCGTGTGTCATATAGTCCTGTACATATTTATTTCTTTACTTACTATTTAATTCTATATTCATAAACCTCAGTCTATTCTAAACTATTAAACTCCCGGCTGTTTTCTGTAAAGTTTAGCTTAGTCAGGTCTAATTAACTCAGCTGTTCTAATTGCCCTCAGTTAGTTCAACTGTACAGCACTTACTACGTAAATGAAAATAAACTTTGGATTAGTAGGGGATCGAGTAAGCCGGTACAAACAATTTCTTTAATTACTTTTAAAGCTATTTTAAGGTAAAAATAAGACAGCCGTTAATAAAGATCATGGCGCGAGCAGCCATCGTACTTAGCTTTAAATTGAAACATTTTTGTTGGGGATCGGTGCCGTAACAGGGTTATATTGACGGAGCAATAAAACACCGACCTTTTCCTATCTTCACGGACTGTATTTACAAGCACAATATAACATCTGAATCAGGTAGCGTCGTGTAATAACGTAACATACCGCAATTAGAAACAACCTTAAGTACTAAAATGAGGCCGACACTAGTGTACGCCGTAAACCAGTAAACAATCCGTGTTTACGTGAGTGAGATAGCACTATCTTCGTCTAGTTTTAAATGAACGATTATCTTTTTAAAAACCATAATTTGCATTCCAACAAGAATTATGTTATAAATAGCCCGAAGTCACGATTCCATTGGGTGGATTCGCCCCGGTCCTGACTCAAGCTTCAATTGGTTAGTATTGGTTAAGATCACGTTTTTCTTTCAATTATTAATATCTATTAACTTAGAACTATACTAATATGCCGAGTCTAAAAGACACCGTTCCACAAACTTTGTGATAAGGCTACATTTAATGTCCTGAATAAAATTACAAAAATGAATCATCTCGGAAATGAGAGGTTACAGATATTGCTATCCTCATCCCATTCTTCGCGCGCAATGTATTGTGAACATTGGTTAGCAAACGTCAACAAAATGTTGACGCGCAAAGCAAGTTAACGACCCGCGACGCGCTACCCCGTTACGTACTTTTAAGTTTTGTTTACATTGCGGTTTGGTGTGAAAATATAGAAGAAATTTGTTTCTGATTTACAATCGCATCGAGACATATAGTAATAATGATATTATACAGTATTCAGTTAGTAAAATTGTACACTGGGGAGTCTAGAATCTAGTACTGAACCCGCGTATCCGGTACGATGTCTTTTACACCCTGTATAAAGCTGAATAGCTTGTTTATTTCAATGCGCTAATTTCAGGAACTACTGGCCAAATTTGAAAAACTATTCTAGTGTTAGATAGTTCATTTATAGAGGAAGGTTATAGGCTATATATCATCATACAAAATGTTCACATTTACCTAATTTTACGTAGTCGAAGCCGCGAGCACAACTACTGTTAAATAAAAGTCTGCAATCGTGCCATTATCTCGGTATCTCGGGATCTGTTACTACGTCTCTGTGGAATCACCTTCCATACTTTGGTGTTTCTGAACCGATACGACGCGACGTAGGGAAAAAAGCAGGGTCATTTATTAAAGGCCAGCCACGCACAACCGAATCACTTACGTGTACCGTCTGCTCCTTTGCCATATTATACAATAAAATCCGTCTCTCCTTGCTTATCTGAAAGTTAGATCGTTTTCCGAGAAGTTACAACCCATACGCTGCGGTCGAAACACAAAGCAGATAAAATGGAAGCCCAATGATAAAGGCTTTTCGTTGCAGACTCTTGGTATATGTTGGGCTTTGTCTCGAATATTGGCGGAACTCCACATCGATAGCAGTGCCGAAATTGCTATGTTGCTTGTTCTTTATTTTAAAATTTGTAAAATTATGTTACTTTTTACGATGCTATGAACAGTAAAGTGTGGTTCGTTTTCTTTGTATACACATGGTATTGTCATATGAAGCGGTAAACTAGAAAATAGTATCGTAGTTTATTTTCGTGGCTTCGTTAGTTGGAGATAGTGGTCATGTATTTGGTACTAAAGCCAAACACAGAGTTAAAATTTAAATTTAACTTACTTCGTCTTTCTAGTGTTATCCCGGTTAAATACCAGGGCCCGCTTAGATTGTAGAGGATGTGGCTGTGGGGCGAGTTAAGATACCCTATTGCCATCTGACGTCATCCTCGGAACCCGCATCCAGGAAGTCGCGATGCCCACCTTTGCGAGTCCAGTCGAGCCACATGCCCAGTTTATTCCCAGTTTAGCATTGCTAACCCCCCACGATCTCTGCAACCTCACGACTAATGTCAGTGAGTGACATTAATCGGGTCCCACTGTTTTACGTGCCTTCCGAAACACGGAGGATGTCGGATATCAAGTATAAGCCAGTGCTAGCTATACCTATACCTACCGCAACACAGTTGTTAATTCTGCGGGATCATCGTCTCCATCTGTTCTGTACTACCTATGTTGTTTCACAGTTTTTAAATAAAATAAAAAAAAAAAATAATAATATGCTATAACCCAGTCGCAGCAAGAGCAACTTAACCTAGCGATCGACTCAAATACCGATCACCGATTAGGCCACGACCTCCTCATCATCCAATATATGTGTATGTAAATGGTGTAAAACATTTAGCATTGGTGTGCGTGTGGTTTTATTTTAATAATTAATTCTATTAATATTTCATATTATAAAAAAATATTAGCACTAGCACACCTTTCTCTATATGAACTACAATTGTGCCAGGTTTCATACTCTACCTTCCGCGCAATTGTCGTATAATGACACGTTAAGTTTTCGCTTCACCTATTAATATATTAATATAGATATAGATAAGACAGGCCGTCGAGAAAATTATTTCAAAATATGAACTGCAGTAACAGGAGGCAGCGTGAGACAGCTCGTCGGCTGACTGGTATGCATCTCTAGCACGCTCTATTTGGCAAGTGTTCCGTCCGTGTGGCTTGTGTTGCCTTTATAACAAATTGTATAACGCTCGACTTGTTGAGATAGGTTAGGGCTATTCACATAAACTCTCCAATAATATCCGGGAGATATTAAAAACAATGTCTACAAATAGAAAATAAAATTGTTTATTAAAATTCCCGAACGTCATATTTCAGTACAGGCTAAAATATGCCGAACGGTACGTTTGTCATATTCAAGTTTATGCTAAGAATCTTGATATATCCGTCATTGTCATATTACAGTAGGAATTTATGCCGTATATAATCTTCATAGTTTCAAAATCAAGCTAGATAATGTTTTTGTGCAACGAAGTTGGAATACGAGTAAATTATAATTGTTCTTGCGTCGAGTAAAGGTACGCTCGAGTTGGTAATAAATTCCTTTAAAGCATATTACAGTAAACGCTTAAATATGACAAGCCAACCCGATTATCATTTTCTTTTATTACTTAGATTTACTCGTTATATTTAAGTACAAACACATTTGGGTGCAATGAAATCGCACATGAGAACATTTTTTTGTAAAATATTTTTTTCTTTTTGTATTTACAAAAAATACGAATTTTAAATATGACATTAAAAATCATCTCATGGATAGTTATTGAAATGATCTTGTATTTTTATTTATAAATAAAAAAATATTTTACAAAAAATGTTTTCATGTGCGATCTAATGGCATTCCATTGTATATGACGTAAATAAACTGCATAGTTACAAAAACGAGCTAAATATTTTTTTTTGTGTAACGGTGCACGAATATTTAAGGCCATCGTAACTATGCTTTAGCTCAATCTTATAGTAAAAACTATACAAGTGTGTGTAAATCGTTTGGCATTGGTGGCTTATACTAGTTGGCTGATACAAGATAGACAATGACTTTCAAAATATGCTATATACTACAATGTATGTCCCACTGAAAAACAAACTCAACGGGTGTAAAGTCAAGAACGGATTTTACGACAGAACCAGACTAAAGAGGTCCAAGGGCTTCCGCAAGTAAAATTTTGTACGGACGAAGACACGGGAAACAACCAGTTCCTTTATAAAAAACAAATCGCGAATAATATTTGACGGTCTAAAGTACCGATTCGCAAGTACTGTAGGATTAAACATGGAAATTTTCTAAAAGAATAATTAAAAACAAAACTCTTCGGAGTTCCACACGTTTAAAAATTTCACAATGGATATTTCAAATTCAATATGATATTACAATGATCAGGAAATTAAATTTCAACTGAATCGAGAAAGAATTTCATCGAACGGTAGAATAGAGGAACGTTCACATTTTGAAATATGCTATGATTTAATGAAGTTCAAAAATTGTAAACAATTTGTGTTACTTGTAAAAATCGTAGGTAATATTTAATATTATTTTATCCATTATGCGTTACTTGTATATCTTTAGAATTATTATGGTGCGTATACATAAAAACGACTGTACAATGATCTCGCTCTACGACTCCGTATATATGGCTGTACCGATATGGATGAAACTTTATATGTATATTCCAAAAAGTTCGTAGATTGTTTGAAAAACAATTGAAGCCGATAGGTAGCGCTGCATCCGGTATGTAACCTAAATTAGGTGTGTTTCTCGCTGTTATTTAAAAACAGCTTATATCCTTCCAAATTATGGAAGGGGTCGTATATTTGAAAACCAGTATTTTTTTTATATTACAAGGTCCAAACGAGCTCATCTCCTGAGTGAATACCGACGCCCGTAGACACTTGCATTGCTAGAAAGCTCGCAGATGCGTTGCCGGCCTTTAAAGAGTGGTTTAGGCCACTGGTACCTCTCAACAACGAACGAAACGCGATACCAATACCACTTGCCACTTGATATGACAGCATTGCCACTACTTCACGCCTCTCGCTAGCTGTAATTAAATGGTCACCCATCTAACACCCGGCCGCCGTAAGAACTGCTTAACCTAACGATCTATTCAAATGCCGTCCACTGATTAGGGTACGACCTAGACAGAATCATGTCCACGTTATTTCTGTTACATAGTTACGTTTTATTATTTAGTATAACCATGAAATATATCTTAGGACAAAATGTCAGTGCACAATATACGGTAGAGCTCACTTCATCACGCTCGCCTCGCCTCACTATAGCCATCAATCTGTCTGTCCGTCTGTGTATAACGATTATTCTAGCTTATATATTATAGCACTTAGATAATAGCCACTTCTATCTATTTTTTTTTAAATATTATGAATACTTTTTAGGTATGTCTAATATTCCCTTTTCCCCTCCTACTAAGCTTAAATTAAAAGCTTGTATTAGGAGTGG
>JANCMC010049503.1:0-21109 GCA_024363005.1 Charaxes varanes | reverse complement strand
TCATGTTGTCACTACTATCCGTCGGCATGTAAATACTAAATATAATAATAGTTCGATTATTTGACAATGTGGCCTTATATATATAATAGTTTCGACTTTTCCGATATTTAGACATAGATGGTTTTTGTGTAGCAATGACTTTTGTTGATGACTTCATTTATTAAAAAATTCAAATAATAAATTGTAAAATTCTATTGTATAAAACTTAACATACATATGTTTATCCAATTAACACATACAATTGTAGATATATAATGCATTGTTTACCAAAATAGATATTTTTACAATAACTCGCATAAATGCAAAGCGTATTTTTAATGGCATAAGAGACTATATACATTTGTGATAGATAATTATATGAAATGAGAGCCAAGTTCAATATATACTATGATATTCCTCGACTGTTGACTTCAACGTTAAAAGAAGTGAGATTTAAATGAGTGCCAAGTTCAGTGGTAAGACTTTAAATTTATTTATAACAACATAAAATATTTTATAACAACCTTAATTATAATGTCTTCTTGTAACTTAGGTTAATATATTGAGCCTAAGGTGACTTGGCTGGTTCTAATATACGAATGACTATTAATTACATACTAAAACAGTCATGCGAGAGCCCTATGTTCGATGACTGGTTTCGAGCCAAATCTTTGGAAGGCTATAAGGACTTACTTAAAATATAGTCTATGAAAACTAGTTAAAATATAGTCTATGTAACTAGAAAGTAATTTTTTTTTATTCGTATAGACTTATGAAAGTACTTATGAACGTCATATAAATAATATTTTCAAAAACATGTTGACAGCGTACTGTCTATATTTTTTTAACGATTCTCTTGGGCTCGTGTTAAATATATCATGAAAAGCCCTTTTTGGCAGAATAAATACTGACTGACCCGTTGGCGCAGTATGCAGTGACTCTGCCTTCCGCTCCGGGAGGTCGAGGGTTCGATTCCCGCCGTTCGTCTGGGTGTATTATATATTTATGTATTTATTTATATACTTTTACAAAAAAAATGGTATATAACAGGCGTCTGTTACCTATCCTTATCCCCTTTAGAGGTACGGAACCCTAAAAATGGAATGACATAAAATTTAAAGTTGTTTATTCTTTAACAAAGTGTCAATTTTTTTGTATTACAAAGGTTGGGTCCTTCTACTGAATGTTTATGGAAAAATTCGGATGAGAAACACCCGCTCCGTAAAATTAACTCAACTTTTAAATGTTTTTATAACAAACTTCTATGATATCCGGGAGATGTCTTTAAATAAAATATCTATACTAGTACTTCAAAATATAGTTTCTTACCTAATTTCATGTTTCTGAGTCAACGAGGAGTACGCTATTGATTGTGGTTCCCTTTGTAAGTGTATAGGAAGTGTGACATAAAATTTGATTCATTTTGATTGCATATACTTAGGAGAGTTGTTTTCTTTTTGTTCGACAATCCATATCTGAGCGCTTAGTGCGAGTTTTCTAACTTTTACGCGTTGGTAAAGTTTACTTAAATTTGTATGGAGATTGATCAGCGCCGCCTGAGCTTAATAAATTTTCCAAAAATACTAAAAATTAAGAATAGTGCCATATCTTTCCATTGCGAATACTTAGACGATGGATTTTTCACAGCTTTAAGAGAATTTATATTTCAACGCGTTCCTCAGAAAAAGAACGTTGAAGTAGAAATAGACAGATAGACAAACGAGCATATATGCTAGTATAAATTTACAATTTTCAGGTTTTTGTCTATACTTGTGTTACAAGATATAGCTTTTTGCCAAATTTCATGGTTACAGGACATCATGAAGTACCCTATAAGTTTTACTCGAATGTACTGGTGTAGTAAATGCGATATAAATGGTCATATCTTTTGATTGCGTATATTTAGAGAGTTGATATTTTCACAGTTTCAAGGGATTATAGACTTCAGTATTTGGTATTATTTCACCTTTATACCTGTTCATGTTTCTGAGAAAAAGGGATTCAATAAAAGAAAATATTGATGCAAGTATGTTTTAAATGAACAGCCGTTTATCTAATTACAATCCTTTCTTGGCCATGTTTTTGGGACGGGATTAGCCGACAAATTTTTCTGACCTATATTTGAGCTATCAGAATTTATACTCGTTTTCAAATTAATTAATTTTATCTTTATCGATTCATCGAAGACATTGATGGTGTCGAAAAATATAGATCCAACATTTTCAAAGCATCGAATGAAGAAGCAATCGATACATTTTGAAATAAGCATCCCTACCGCTGTGCCGCTCGCATCGTTTATTTGCTCTATGATCGCGGAATCGCTTCCTATTAGGACACCCAGTTTTTGTTATCGCGCAAAGTTCGGAGAATGAGAAGAAGCAATGTAAATATGAAGTCCTAAATTAAAGATATTTGTCTTGTGTTCATGGACCTTAAATTAAAAGAAAATATGCATTGCTAAGCTAAATGCATTCCCCAAGAGCCAACAGCGGCGGCGCAAGCACGCTGCGGTTACACATTAGAATGTATTATTCATAATGTTTCCAACGACCACTTCCCGCAGACCTCCACGACCTCAGCCGATTGAATTATTAATATACACTAGTTTATTACCTATTTTTAATAATGTAGGTCAGAGTTTTAATTTTATATATATATATATATGCAGTACTCGTCAAGACTTATGTTGTTTTATAATAAAGTTCCTATGGCCACATTCAAGCTCCATCATCATTTCAGCTTTATGAGATCATATTGTTGCATTGCCTTACGATATTCGGTTAACTTATCTGTTCCAAAATTGAGTTGTAAGATTCCATCTGAACAAAACATTTATTGCAAGGCAAATAAAGCTTTAATAACAGAGAATTAACCAAATGAAAGTTTGTTTTTCCCTGAGATATTTATATTTTAGGTTTACTTGATTGCAAGGCATTGTTAACTAGTTTCTGTAAAATCTACTGGCTTATTTCAAAACGTGTGTAGATACATAAAATAAAGTTTTTAGTTGCAGATTAAGTTGCTAGTTACTTAAAGGTAGGCGTCCACGTAGCCGCAACGCACGCTTCGCAGCCACGCATTACCCGCGCGTCCGTATTATTTACATAGAAAGCCGTTCAAATTGGACCAGGGCTCTATCCGTCGCAACGGGAGTATCGTGTTCTATACAAAGAATATCGCCACGGCAACTATGCCGATACTCCGATTCGTGCGGATGACGTCATACGGAATTCCGTACAGTGGACGAACGGCGCACAACGGTTCAATCAGATCAACCTAACGACAAAATTATTTATATATTTGTGATATTCCGCTTCGCACGGCGTTATTTATTTTTTATATCTTTATGTATCAATAAAAATATACATAATAACAAATAGGGAAATCAGTATACAATTATCCCTAATCCCTAGATTAACTTATCCCTAGAAGAACCCTAGATCTCTTGCCGTTATGCTTGGGTGTAGGAGTAATAGTTAAAAATAAAAAAGTCTTTCTTATTCGGTTATTTTTTTTTTGGTATGAATTTTTTTGTAACTGGTATGATGGAACTTCCATCGCACCCAACTTTAACAAAGTTTAAGAAAAAATCCGAAACGGGTCAATTTAAAATCCGAAGAACATCACAAAAAATTGTTCCAAGTGCAAATTTACAAGTTTAATGGTACTCAAAACTGTCGCCAGCTGTCGATTACATTATGTGAGCGATATCCCCAACACTGACATTTGCGTCGTGGAACGCCTCGGTACGCTTCCAATGTTTGTTTTCGATGAGACCCCTCCTCCTCTCCCCCTTCACGAACATAATATATTATTATTTGAACGCATAAAAGAATGCCCCAACGATCGCCTATTGTCGAAGACACAAGCGCGGCGGCCGCACACTACGCCAACCCTCAGCCCAGAGCTGTGACGCGCGCTGGCTGATGTGCTGCGCTGTGCTCAGAGTTTTGGTTCGTGCGTCAAGTGCGGTTCGTGAGCCTGCAACATGTCGGTGGTCATAAACAAAGCTATCACGGCATACCGGTATCTTTTCGTCGAAGCTTTAGGTGAGTTAAGTGATACACCGGCCGCAGAACTAACAGACAAGGGCAATTATAAATGCCGACACACCTTTTTTATAAAAAAATCATAATAAATGTCAAGTGCACTTTACATTAAGGTATCTTACATCTCATACTAATGTGCAAATAGAGCTGAAGAGTTTGTTATTTTGTTTGTTCGCTGAAACGCGCTTATCCCAGAAACTACCGGTCCATTTGAAAAAGATTTTCAGTAGTAGATGGCCCATTTATCGAGGAAGGCTATATGTCGTCCCGCTTAAATTTCATTCAATTTTTAACCAAATTTTACGCGGACGAAGTCGCGGGCACAGCTATTAAGAAATAAAATTGTAAAATGGTCTGATCTAACAAGAAGAGGCGAGTGAAGTTGAACACATAGTTATATATATTGCACTATATTTAAAAATTATTTTTAACGTTTATATCATTAAGTGAAAGTTTATAGAGGAGCGGGTCGTGCACCACTAGGGGCAAACGGCTTAGTGCTTGTGAACATATTATGTCTGTGCGGAAATCTAATGTTTGTTAGGTCTTTTAATTGGCGGTCGCGCCACGCGTGCAATCTTTCTGTAGTACCTCTTTCTCCTATAAGATCGGTGTGAAGTGGCAGCAATGCTGTCACGTCAAGTGAAGATATTGTTGTTGCGTTTCGTTCGGTTTGTGAAACTTCCCGCTAAGCTAAACTCTACAGTAAAGGCCGGCAACGCATCTGCTAGTCTCCTGGCCAGGCAGATGTTCACTGGCGTCGGTCACTTAGGTGAACCGCCTGCTCGTTTTCCCCGTGTCATGTAAACGTCTGCTAAAATTAATTTCACAGTGTAGACAATTTATAATTAGAGATTTGCAAACGATAACTTTTTATATAGTAAAAAGTAAGTAATTCTTAATAAAAAATAATGTTTCCATATGTTTTTTTTTTCAATTTTATTACTAAAAGTACTAAATTCAAATTCAATATATGTACTTGGTGTAAACATCATAATTTTGCAACTAATTTCCTCACGTGTGTAAACATATCTTTGATAAATTACTTTTATAAAGAATAGGTTTCTTAACAATTTTACCTTTTACAAATTTTAATACAAAACAATTAAATTTATAGATCCCAGAACAGAGTCATGGCCGCTAGTGGCAAAACCATACCAAGTATTTTCGCTTCTGGCCCTGTACTTGTTTTTTGTATTTAAATGGGGCCCAAAATATATGAAGAACCGCCAACCTTACACTTTGAAGAAAACCATGATAGTCTACAACGCCGTGCAGGTCGTCTGCTGCGCGTACATCTTCGTCATGGTGAGTCCTCCAATCGTTTACTGCACCCATTTTATTCCATGTCTAATTTGAAGAAAGTTACAATAAGATTATCGAAATCGACAAGTCTCAAAGATGAGGGTTACAATAAAAGTAGGCTTCAGTTGCCTTCTTCTTAGCGATTCGAATACACTTGGAACCGCGGAGCTGCCTTCCCATCGAACAATTACATTAGCAACAAACCCACCCCGCGGTGCAGGGCGTGACGGAGGCGTGGGGCTGGCGCTACCGCTGGCTGTGCGAGCCGGTGGACTACTCGCGCTCCGAGCACGCGCTGCGCGTGGCGCACGTGGTCTACTGCTACTACCTGCTCAAGATCTTGGACCTCGTCGACACGGTGAGTCGGAACCGTACTCCTGAAACCCGCCTAGTCTTTATAGGATTGCATCAAATTAGAGAAGGGACCCGTTACTTCGTTCCCATCACTTGTTTCCTCTGAAATGGTGCAGCAGTAGACTGATTAAATAGTGCTTATGGGGAAGTCTTGGATGGAAACCTCAAAAGCGGTGCAGCCGGACTGCAGCGGTTAGGATGGGAGACAACCACCATAGGGACGGAACCTCCGCATTGTGACTTTTCTACGCACGAATCTCGATCCCATCATCATCACCAAATAAAAATACATATTTCGACGACAGGGTCGACTATCATAAATGTCTACTTATAATTTTCATGAGTTATTAGCATAAGTGACCTTGACATGACGCATATATATATAGATGCGTCATGTCAAGGTCACTTGTATTAACATAAACAATATTAATAGGCGTCTGCTATGAACGGATTTTACGAAAGGACCGGATTAAAAGGGTCTAAGGTGTCTCGCAAAATTTATTTGAAAGCCCTTCGTTTTTTTGTTATAAACTTGAAATTAGGCAGACGTAGTCCGTAGACGTTCTCTAAAGGCGAATTTCGCGGCAGGGTCAGATGGCTAAGGAAGTCTAAGGGTCATGCATCTTTGTCGGAAATGTTTTCATTTTTTTGCTACGAACTTGAATTTTGGCAGAGAAGTAGCGAGCAGACATAGATGAATGCCATTTACTGGAAATCCGCCGACTTCACTCATACTATAGCATGACTAGTGTTTTTATCGTAGGCGTACAAATAAAGTAAATATTAATTGTATTCAAAACCGTACATAAGTGACGCATTTTTTATGTTAATTTCAATGAAAGTCAATGTTAATTCAGTGACCTTACTAATTGAGTTGCATAGAAATAATTTATTTTCCCGATGAATTTTGTTCCCAATGTAACACAAGCAGCGCACCCGGCGGTCCACGGGTGACCAGAAGTAAAAAATAATCTAAAAGTCCAACCTTACGAGACTCTAGAAACATTCTCAGAGATACAACACCATGTAGCATCTGTCCAAACTTTAAAGAGTCGAGTGCCGTACAGGAGGATAATACATCACTTGTGAATGGGATAATAAATTTTTAATTTCCTCGTACTCGTATTTGTAGCTGCACAGTTTTTGTAAACGATATCGGTGTTACAACTGTTAAGTATTATTGTCAAATATCGCTTACTATTTTAATCTATACTAATATATAAACTGAAGGGTTTATTTTGTTTGCTTGAACGCGATAATCTCAGGAACTAGTGGTACGATTTAAAAGATAGCCCATTTATAGAGGAAAGCTATAGACTATATATCACCACGCTAAAATTGAATCTAATTTTTTTCCTAATTTTACGCGCACCAAGTTTTCATACCTTATTAGAAAATAATTATATAGATTTTTAAGTACTGCTATTAGCAGAGAGCCCCTGATGCTAAATTTGTAGTTACTGAGAAATTTGTATAATTAAACAAAGCTTATTCAACCATTTTATTTACATGACAAGACAAGACAGTTTTTTCTAAAAAAACAAAACAGGTTGCTATAGCTACTAACACCAGCCAGTAACAACATATATGGTACGACAGGACAACGTCTGCCGGGTCCGCTAATTAATATATAAATATATAGCCGTCTATTTGACACACAGACGTCTGTTCCTATAACTTAATATATGTGTTATAGGTAGCAGATGCCTGTTATACACAAATATTTTGTATAACTGAAATCGACACTACAGCCTCCGGAGCGATAGACAGATAGATAGAAGTTTCTAAATTCCTTAATAAAATTTCATGTTTATAAAAAAATGCGTCAAATCCTATTTCTGTCTACCCTACTTTTAATTTTTACTGGTTGTTAACTTCGAGTTTACTCAAGTTGAATTTAACAATTTTATCAAAAAAAAAATTAAATTAAAAATATATATCAAAAACTTTGTTTTTTTTTGTACGGAACCCTAACTACTTCGCCATTTTTTGAGCCTACCTACAGAAAAAGAGTTACAATATAAAATTCGCCCAAAAATATACCGTTTGCGAAAATTGCGCTTTCCACTCGCGCATGAAACCGTTATGGTCCAAGAGATTTACAGTTAGATTTCAGATCAACAGAGATAGGTTTTATTCCTAATCATCTATGTAACTCCTATTTCATTAAATTTATATGGAAGAAAGAAGACTTATAGAGATAGATTGATAGATATACACGTTATAGACGTTTTAGGGTTCCGTAGTCCTACAAAGAACACTTACAGTTTTGCATTGTCCATCCGTCCGTCTGTCCGTTCGCAAGGTGGTCCCCGTCTAGGGTTTCCAAACTATTAGATGTAGACTTGAAATTTTCCATATTGTTAGGACATGGACTTAAAAACTTATTAAGAAAATTATTTAACAAATACGTATATCGCGTATCAGGTATGGAACCCATCTATAACAACGTGTCTTGACACGGTCTTGGCCACTTTAGTTTTTTTCTTTTAGACTAAGAGAGCCCTACCTCACCGTGACGCCATGGCGACGTCGCCAGTTACGTATCCAAACAATTCATATTAAAATTAAGAACAAGGAACTCACTTGGCGACGCGACGGTTTGGCGACGTCGCCAAATTAGAAGCGTAGCCACGATTACTGGCTACTCATTTGGCAACCGGATATATCTGTGGCTACGTAGCTGGCGACGTCGCCATGGCGTCTCGGTCAGGTAAGATACGTTATAAAGTCCACAATAAGATTTCATACATTCGATCTGATATTTTGGGGATGTGTACAATTTCAAGTTCCGACCGCTGTCTAAACTAAACTGTGTACATAACGTTTTTCATCTGCGTTAGGTGTAGGCGCATTATAAACATGTTAAAATTTCCGCGAATCTCGCAACGCGCGTTATCTAATCGGTAAACGCCTAGCTGTTCCCACGGTCCACTTGCATTGTTGGTGCAAAATGTTTGTATTTCATTGTTTATTCTCGTTACAGGCAGGCATTGTTTATTCTTATAACTCAAAGTACCAAAAAAAATTAGTGATAGGAACCCCCCCCCTCTCTCTCTCCTCCTTTACTGTTTGTCCCACATGGTGGTGGGGTCAGCCTTCCGAACTTTCTTCCGCCACTTCGCCGGGATATATTTCGGGGTTGAAATATTGGTGAGTAAATTCGCGGATTGACTCACTATTATTTTAAACTTTCCCTGATTGCCGTCGCTAAGGCTCGTTAAAAAAGCAATTTTTCGGTAATAATAATAAACCTGGTTCTCCTCCATTTTGAAACATACCTACATAGTTTTTTTTGTTATCTCTTACAAAATAAAAATAATTAAATAGCATTCAGTGAATAAGAACTCTGTTATAATGATTTTGTTAATGTTATAACTAAATACTTCTTGTGAGAAGTAAATAACCTCAAAACCAATATAAAGTTGTTTATACATACATATACATATATAAACATGAAACCAATAATACATGTTTTACAGTGATCAGAATTAATAAACTATTTTATGAAACATTTTATTATTTGTTATAATCTATAACTTATATGATAGATCTGTACAATTTTCTACAAATTGAGAGAGGAGAAGAAAAATAATCAAATAAAGGGAAATGTTAATTATATGTCTTGGACAAAATAGCCCTTTGTGGTATGCATCAGAGGCATACTAGAGACATGAATATGCCTGTAACTCCAAGTGTGCGCCCATATTAAAGCATTCCATAGTAAGCCAATTTAGGAATTCCTCATCTCTATAAACGGGTCCTCTACATTATGTATGTACTTTTTTATTTAATACTGTCAGTAAGCACAATTGTTATGTTACAGACTCGCTTCCTCATTTCAACACTTCCTTAAAGATTTTTTGAGTAATTTTATTTTTAACTAGCTAATATTTTAATTAAATGTACAGCTGACGTGTCATAATAAATTCAATGCTAGCATAAGCCAATTTGTTTTGCTCGAAAAATTACCCACTGTGTCGCCCAATACTGAACTTCACTGACCTGAGACCGTGTCACAAAATATAGAATACGTTTTGTAATTAATGTTTTTGTAAACAAAAAAGACAATTATTGCGAAGGTATTATTTTCTGTTGAGACAGCTTTTAAATAATAATTAACTACTTAAAGTTGAAGGAAAAAAGACAAAAGTCATATTGTTTTAAAATATCAAGGGCCAACTTAGAATAATTACTGTAAGCTGCAGTATAAGAGTATTTTATAATGATAATTAATGATATTTCATACTTTTTGCTATATGGATTTAATACATTTTTTGGTGTATGGACATACTTTTTGCTATATGGATTTAATTCATTTCACCCATAAAAAAAATTTTATGGGTGAAAAATTTTTTCAATATCTTAAATCTTTACGATTTTTTCAGTCTCTAACCATCCCCTATAAACCGTAGTCTTAAAAACCTATATACCTATATACCTATATACCGTTCGGTACCTAAAATAAAATTGAAACGAAAAATAATTCTACTTATCTGTCCTTAATTTGTAAATAACCGAGATTTTAAAGTTACATAGTTTTAATTAAGAAATAATAAAGGTCTTTAAATAGTTTTAATTAAATCCCTCATCCCTCATATAATATTCTTAAGAAAATTAGAGATTTCAATCTACATAAGGAATAATTAAACAAGAAGTTCATTAGACTGGACAAGGCAGAAATAGACAATACTATAGCTGAAAAAGAAAATTTCTTGCAGTTAGCCATGAGGTGAGTGAAGCCGGATAAATTAAAAAAAAATACATAATTATTTATACTTTACTAGCTGAACCCGCGACTTCGTCCGCGTAAAGTTTGGTAAGAAAAAAATAGGCTCAATTTTAGTGTGATGATATATAGCCTATAGCCTTCCTCGAGAAATGGGTAATCTAAACTGAAACAATTTTTCAAATCGGACTAGTAGGTCCTGAGATTAGCGCAAACAAACACACCCTTTAGCTTTATATACTAGTATAGAAGTTTAGATTTAAAACAAGCGGATCTGGCAGACATTGTCCTGCCGTATCGTTGGCTTACTCCTACTATTGAATATCAAAACATAGCGCCATCTATTGGTCGTTTAACAACAAACAAATAAACTTTTCCGCTTTATGTATTACTATAGAAGTAAAGATTAAAACAAGCGGACCTGGCAGACGTTGTCTTGCCCTATCGTTGGCTTACTCCTACTATTGAATATCAAAACATAGCGCCATCTATTAGTCGTTTACCCCATCTACTGCCGGACGCTTTGCCCCCGCTTTTTAAATCTTTAATATCTTCTAAGGTATTCATTTTAATGTTATGCTATAAAAAACAATTTTGATCTGCATAAAATTCACAATGTATCTAGCGCATTAATTGGCTAAGTAATAACACGGTGCTCTTTAAAATATTAAAATTAATTTCAGATACTACTTGCTGTCCTTATCGCAGAGCGATGAAGATAACTTGTCCGTGTTTCGAGTGATATCCTTGTGGGTCGATAACCCCAGCCTGAATTTGGAGGAATTAGAGAGTGGTCCTCTCGACCGGTTACTTCATGCTATACCCTCATGGAAATTTATCACCGTTTTACCACAATTGGCACCGCGGCTTTCAAACGAAAGCACTCCCTTCGCACGTCATTTGAAGAAGATAATAAGTAAGTATGTCAATGTTTTTTGGCTCTGCCCTTTAAGTATGGAATCTAAATTTTTGTATAAATTAGTTAATATATATTTTAGATTAAGGAAGTAATATATGTGAATATGCTGAACTAACGGAGCGACATAGTCACATATGGTGACAAAGGTCTTAAAATATAGAGAGAGAAAAAAAATATATGTTGATACGATTTTAAGGGTTCCGTAGTCCTACAAGGAACTCGTATAGTTTCGCTCTGTCCGTCCGTCTATCTGACCGCAAGTTTCGTTCGTCGTTGAGCGAAATCAAACAACAACATTTGAAGATGAATAAATATATTTTCCGTATCTGATACGGAACCCTTCTATATAAACATTTTTTGACACGCTTTGGGCCGTCTTATTTTCTTTTTTAATTTTATTTTTTATATTTTTATTGAAGATGTGTTGCCAGACTTTAAAAATACGGTCATACTTACATTTTTTTTTTAATTCTTTAAATACTTTTTAGGTATGTCTAATATTCCCTTTTCCCCTCCTACTAAGCTTAAATTAAAAGCTTGTATTAGGAGTGGTGATATTAGTCGTAAGGTTGTAGAGATCGTGGGGGTTCCGAGGATGACGTCAGATGGCAATCGGTTATCTTAACTCATCCGACAGCCACATTCTCTACAATAATAGCGGACCCTGGTATTTAACCGAAAGAAAAAGACCTATTGAAAAGAAACTGAAAAATTATTCGTTTCTTTACACCGACAAAAAGAAAAAAAATTCAAAGATATTTCAATACGCTTCTAAACTTTTTAAAATTCAGATGTATCTAGAATTAAAGTTGTATTTTGTCCTGAATGTAAGATTATTACAGTTTCATATCTATTCATTTACTTGAATAGTGGATCAGTAAATATTGTAAATAGTTGGAAAAAAGGAAAGGAAACAACACATTGTACAGCCGCAACGTAATTAAGAACCTCCATATAGCGTTGTACAGGGAGATTTAACACGATTATACCGTTTATAACCATATTACGATCGATGGTGAGCTTGATAGCATCAAAACAACGATTTTATTTTCTTGTTTTACTCGAAGCTTTATTGGGCACGTTTGTAAGGCTGTTTAAATTCGTTGAATGCCGCCCCTTTACGTAACACCATTTCTCTGCTATAAACAGTCAATTTGCGAGAGACTACACGCCTTAAGCGACGGAGAATGTAAAAGGATACTTAATGAAGTCATTTATACCTTCTCATAGTCTGATTTATATATTTTACAAAAATCTATACGTACATGTTCTTCAGTCAATTTGTTTAACGTCTAACTTAAATAAGACCTAGAGATCACCTGGTGGTTGAAATTCGGCCACAAATATTTGAATTGCAGTACTATATTCTTACATAAATAATGCTACATATACACAAAATTTAAATCCTTCCTACAATATTTTAATATTTTACAACAAATACTTTAGCCATCTTTATGACTCGGCCTTGACACAATCTTATAGTAAAGTGTATACACGTGTGTGTAAATCGTTTGGCATTGGTGTGTGTGAGGTATTATTTTAGTAACTTTATGAAAATATCATTCGCACACCCTCCTCTATACGTACTATAATTATCCAAAATGTAATACTTTTCGCTCCGCGCAATTTTCTTAAAATTGTGAATGTAAATGGTACCGAAAGATTTAGCTTCACGTATATAATATAGGTATAGATAAGACTGGAGAATAACTTACATAACCAGAAACAAATTTTATTTGTATTAATAGAATGACGTATAGCAGTCGTTAGCTAGAAAGTAAAGTATGAGGCCAGATTTATGTTATAAATGGTCTCTCATTAATTTTGTTTCCCTAGGTTGTTTGTTTACTTTCAAGGGACATGATGTCTTTATCGCGTTAATCGTTTGTTGATAAAGGGCTTCATGGGCTGAGCTATACCGTATACCTACGTATGTATATATATATACATGTGTATACGGTCTGCTGAGGATCTGTTGTGCGAAGACGGGGACGAATGAGTACTTTTTTTTATGTTACAAGGGGGCAGACGAGCAGGCAGCAGGCACCGAAGTGCGTACCGGCGCCCACCGATATCTACACGACCAGAATTTTAGTAGGTTGTATAGGGATATTGCTGGTATACCCCTTGCTCCTACCTCTACCGCGTATAAGCTGGTTTTATAACCGTTTTTGGTGAGTTCATTGGTGAGGTCAAAGTACTAATATTTGTAACAAAGAAAGGTTTGTATTTCTAGAGCTCATGTTTGAAAATTTAAAATTTTAGTTAAATTACTAGCTCACGGTTCTCTAAATCTAACTTAATTTCACTAATGTAGCTTTCATGTTAGTATGTAAAGTTATTTTGCCGGATGAACGTCTTAAAAGTTATTTTTATATAATTCGGCAGTAGTTTTGTTTTAGTAAAACATTACTCTAATTCTTTTTCTGCACCTATAATGTGTATGTAATAAATGAAATGTAATAAATGATTAACAATACAGAGGACCAAGCAGGTACAAGTCTAACAATAGAAAATTATATAAAATGTTAATTTATATCTTTTTCTGCACCTATAATGTGTATGTAACAAATAAATAATGATGAACAATACAGAGCACCACGCGGGTGCAAGTCTAACAATAGAAAATTATATTTTCACTTCTTGTTAAACTAAGAATACAATTCTATTACTATGAGATATATCAAGTTCAAAAGAACCCACGTTCAAGAAACAAAATTCAGTATCTTTTAAAGATGTTATCTCCCAAGTGAAATGTTAAAATAGTATTTTCCGACCAAACGTCTAACTTTAGAAACTGACAAAGTAACTTATTATCTAAATGGTAGAGCGAGTTACTAGTTCATAGTATGAACTTCATAGTACCGTCTAAAGTTCCATTTTTAAAGTACTAAGACAAGAGTTCTTTAACCGCCCTTATAAAGATTTTTTTCCTTAAGACCACCTGATTGATAGACATATCTGTTAAGTTTATGAAATGTCATAATAGATGGCGCACTGTTGAAGAAATTCAAGACAGCGTTGTGTACTAGTTTTCCTATATACATATATATGCGAAGAATAAAATACTGGTTTTGCCCCGCCCGTTGACGCTGTGAAGGTCACTCTGACCAACAGCATTACACGATCAGAAAAAAAAATACTGTCTTTGTGTTTTAGTTCAGTGATAAATGTTTATTTAGAACTTAACAGTGATTTTAATATGTCATATTAAAAACACTCTATTTTTTTATAGTAAGTTTAACAACTGTTATTAAAATGAAATCTCATTATTCAACGGTAATCGCAAATTCAATATTAATTTAATTATTATTTTTAGTTTCAATGTAAAATATAATGATGAAGTGACACTTAAAGTGGTCCATCGCGGTGTAGTGGAAAGAAAATAGCAGTGCCTGAGATTAGCAATTCAGGTTTTAGAATACACTTTAAGAATACATGTACACTATTTGACCGTTTTTAATTATCTTTTGTTAGAGTAGCTTCCGGTCGCGCCTGCACAGTACCGGATATGTCAACTGCGCATGCGCAAGATATAGCATAATCGTGATCGCGATCATTCTACATAGTGCATTCTAAATAGATCATTCTTAGAGATCATTTTGTGATAAATCGTCACTAGTCGCTCCTTGAAGACTACAAAGTTCTACAAAACTTTGCGCAGCTACACAAAGTCCCCAACCACACTACATGATCATTGAAAAGATCATTCAAATGAAGGTATGTCTGGATCCGGCATAACAATCGTCATATATAAATTTTATTTTTCTGTGAATAGAACAACATTTCGTACTGAACATGTGATACGCAAAAAGGTTTGTGGGCGAATTTCGACCAGCCTGTGATCTCTAGTACATATAAACCTCTTAAAGGACTCTGTTTGCGTATTTTGTAGGAGCTGCGGCACTAAAACGGGTAAGCGACATGGTTTTATACTATGTAATGATAAGTACTGCGTTCTGGTCCTGACGTTTGATGCAACTGTCTCAGAATGTCTTATCAATAGGTTGGGGTTTGATGCCAGTTGTTATTCAGATTAGGAAAGATCTTACATCAACTTTACCCACTTTTTTATTGTCACTGTGTCCAAAATTTCCATTAGTTTCCTAGTTGCAAAGTAGCAAGTAACATTCCTGAACTGTTTTACTCGCTTCAGTGACTACTTTTTACTCAAGAATCCTATTCTTGACAATGACATAGACAATGCTTCGGAATAAATTGCTCTAAACAATTTTTTTACTGATCGTGTAACGCTGCTGTTCATAGTGACCTTCACAGCGTCAACGGGCGGGTGCTCTCACCGAATACGACTTATTGTAAAAAGGGTGATAACAAAAAAATATCCGACTGTGTTTGTTGCGGGCTGTTCTCAGTGCGGGACCAACGAGGAACCCCTGTATACTTAGCTTTTAAGTCGTAAATTATCACGAAATTATTATATAATGATTTAAAAAAATATATTATACATATGACGTTCGAACGAAGTGCATACGAAAAATAATAGATTTTATTGACTTAAGAGTTTAAAGTTCAACGTTTATACATACTAGCTTAAATAAAATATAATTTACTGCGAGATATCTTCCGGATATGTATTTAAGGAAAACGTATACAGTTAAACTTATACCCGCTATTGTTTTTTTGCTCTCAGGTTAATGTTTAAGTATCTATATACCAATATGTGAATAAAAAACTTTCGGTACCATTCTACGAAAATCACGCGGACAAAAGAGTATAAAAATTGACATTATAGTTTCTATAGATGTACAAGTGCTGATATTTTTATAAAGTATGAATTATTAATATATTAAAGTATCAAAACAAACCACACGCACACCAATGGCAGAAGATTTACACACACAAGTGTACATTTTACTATAAGATGGTGACAAAGCGAAGTCATTATGACCGTTTGTATATTAATTGTCAGATAATTATCGTACAAAGAATTACAAATTTGAATATAGTTTTAAATGAGAATATTCGGTACACAAATCAAAAAGATTTGGGACCGAATCTCGACCAGTAGGTAGATCTCTGTATGTATTCTTATATGATTCTTATATGAGTCTGTATTGTCAATTTATACTTACTTACTGCGATGGCGCATAGACCCAAGCTGGATCTTGGCCTCGGAGACCAAGTGACACCACTTCTTGCGGTATCGTGAAGCAATAGTTAAAAAACACGTTAAATATAAAAGCTAACTTCTAATTTTATATAGACTGCTGCTCCTACATCACTAGTAGTTCTTTTAGAAAATAGAGTCTAAAACAATTCATCGTTAGGGTACATTATAAATGACATAAATTAAACACCTATTTTATCGAAAATACTGTTTTAGACATCGCAAATCAATAGCTAAAAAATACATTAAATAAAAAGGCTAATTAATACTATTTTTAGCCCGTTACTCCTACAATCCTAGGAGGCATAAAAAAAAATGGAGTCTAAAACAATTCATCGTCAGAGTACATCATAACTGACATAAATAAAACACCTATTTCAAAGCAAATGGCATTCAGGGCGCCGCGCCGAGCCTCCCGCATTTATCGCTAACAATAGTCGACACCTACATAGAGCTGGCGTCATTTATAGGTATACCCTTTATTTATTAATATATCTTCGCACAGACAGTCTGACAATGTTTCCGTACGCAGTCACTGTTTACTCTCTGCTTTTTTCTGTGGCTTTGCACGGATAACATTATTAACAGAATTTGTACCAATATAACAGCAAAAATGTGACACAAAGTCGCCCAAAAAATAAAAATTACTTTCTAAAATTATTAAAATGAGCACTTTATGTGTAGATACCATTAAAACGAAATAATTAATTTTAGTTTTATTAGACAAGTAATATAAAAACATAAATATTCTCTTCTTGAACTGCTGACGTATAAAAACCTTATTTATACTTAATATGAGATACTCTCACGTTTTATTTCTTTATATTCTTTTTTCTTTATAATCCTTTTGTGCTACTGCAGATTTAATAATACTTTGCTATCAGGCGCGGATCTAGCCTTCAAAAAAGGTGGTGGGCACAGGCACCAATCTTAAAGTCGCTTTTCGGCCAAATACGAGCCAGCGCGAGGCATATGAACGTGCGTATGATCGATATAGCGCTATACTACAAAGGATATATCTATAAAATATATTGTTTTGAATATTTGTTTTTATGAGTAAGATATTGGGTATAATATTATAAGCTTTTAATCTCAATTGACTGTGAAAGTGTGACGTAAGAAGTTTATTAAGATGGTGGTTATACCCATTGTTTCCAACACAGTAGATCCGCGCCTGGATACTGTAATACTTACTGTTCTAAAATTTCAGCGGCAGATGTGTGATGCTCGTGAGTAGAAGCTACAGAAGTGCGGGAGTTGGGTGACAGCTCCGATAAGAATCGTCGCTGCGTTGCCGCACACAACGCGAGCGCTTGCGACGGTCGGCGAAACGCAGCGATTATCGCTGAGGGACGCCTTTACAAGATAAAATCAATTAAATTATAAATAACTTGTTTTCACCCGATGTTAACGAGTTATGAGTTACTAGGGACTCGCCCCGGCTTCGCTTAGGTGCAATTTTCAAATACATGTTTTTTACATACGAACCTTTCTCTTGAATCACCCAGCCTATAGTTGATAGCCGCGTTGAAATCCGTTTCGTTTTTAGGGTTCCATAGTCCCACAAAGAACAAATAACTCGCAATGAAATATTTTGAAGAACTCCGATGGCGCATGAACTTGCCATATATTATTTTCCAAGTCTATATATTTAATACTATATGTACATATTTATCTTTAAGTGTTAAATTACATTTAGAGTGGAGTGAAATAGGCAATGAAAAATGCAAACCATCAAGACTTATCTCTCTTGTGATGACATACATGCATTGCCCGAATGATGGATTACTTATTATTTACTATATTATATTATCCTATAATATTATTCCTAGCCAGTCACAGAATGCTCACGTCAAACTGCCCATAGAAGCAGATGGAAGTACGATAGAAGGACTCTCTAAAAACGCGATGCATCTTCATAGTGTTCCATAACCACGACCACTCTGCCAAGAGTGAACGAATAAGAAGACAAAGAATTATTCCCTTTCCCGTTCCCGGTGAAAAACGCTAAGGTTACATTAGAAATCATTTAATATGGTGGTCAAGTATTCTTAGATTTTCTATTAATCTACTCCTTCTCCTGACCATATCAACCACACCAAAAATAGGATTAGCGAAATCGGTCCAGCCCTTTACGCGTAATGCCGTGACCAAGGAAAAAAGGGATTCATTTTTAAATAAAAGCGTAAGGTAACCTAAAACGAAATCTCGAAAACCGCGAGACGCACAAGGATGAAAAGGAAGGAGGTTATAGTTAGTAGACATCCGCCAAAAAAGGATTTTTCGATAGAGCCAGATTAAAAACTATTTTTCGTGAACGAAGTCATGAGAAACAGCTAGTATATAATATATAAATAAATAATGTAAGTAAGAAGCCAATACGGAAAAACCAACATAAAATACATAATTTTATTAATTTAGGCACATATTTATCACTTATATGTTGAATGATCAATTACTAAATAAATATTTTGGTTACTATTTATATTCCATCGACCTATGTTTCATTCTTTTATTGCATAAGAGGCATATCTAATAAGATAATATATTTTAAACGAATTCTTGGAACTTTTTTGAAAATCACTTAAAATCTAGTATTTACCGATACGTTTCCTTTTTAAAGTATTGTTTTTTCCGCCATCTATGATGTGTATTAATTCCTGCACGTCAAAGCTGCATTTCTTCCTTTCTTCTATCAAATCTATGTTTATTTCGGCGTTCATTTCACACAACCTATTTCTTCAACTCGATAACTTAAAGTCATTGCTAACGATGACCGATTACATATTATACTATAAATAGAATTAATTAGTTGTAAAAACAAGTGTGCTTTAGACCACACGACTGAAGTAAAAGATCTTTAGGTACACCTAAATGAATGTATATATGTCGCAAGTAAATAAACCATTGGGTTAACAGCATAACCTCTTTACTAAACGGCGCCTTACAAGTAGCTTCCTGAATGATATTCATTTGATCAAACAACTAGACAAATAACTTGGATCGATGACGTTTCATTACTTGTCTAGCCTGTAATAGTCGATAAATGTTGATAAAATCAACAAATATCGATACATTTCGATGAAGTCGGTAAATGTCGATAAAAGTATTCCTTAAATTAAGTTACAATCATTAAAGTTGTTGAAAATGCAACTGAAAACGACGTGAAAGAAATAAGTGGTCATGTGCGTGTCAAGATACGCTTATTTCGAAGGCTTCCGTATATGATACGCGTTAAAGGTATTTTTATAATTTCGCTTAAAATTTATTGTTAGTAAAATTTTACTTACGAACTTTTAGCATGTCCTATCAAGATGGAATATGTCAAGTCGCTCCACCTAATAGTTTGGAAATCCTAGAGTGGGGACCACCTCACGGACGGACGGACGGACAGAGGAAAACTATAAGAGTTTCTTGTAGGACTGCGGAACCCTAAAAAGCCATTTTATAGAATATTATAAAGTTTTAAAATCAACATAGATACGTAACGATCGTAAATTGCTTAATGACCATTTAATTATTATCAGCCACATAGAATGTTTTAAACGTTAATGGAAACATAACAATCACCAAGTTCATGGAATTAAATGTCATATCCCGCAGTCCTAAAGACCAAAGTTACTTAAAACTTAATTATGATGTCACAATACGTAATAATATTTCAATTTAGCAACTCTTATTGCAATGGCATAAGGTTTAAATTTGCTAGCGATTTCAGACAGATGCGAAACGAAGGCTGGATTCGTCACACGTAATTTCGAAACAATAATAATGTTGTGACAACCCTGGAGAGACAGCTCTTTAATGTTAGCAAAGTTTTGTCCGAACACATAATAATTATATCATAATACGCCATTAAAACATTCTTTATAACTCTTATTACAATGATATAGAGTTTAAATTCGAGAACCATTTTAAAAAAGACGAGAAACGAAGGTTGATTCGTCACACGTAATGTCGGAACAATGACCGCGTTGTGACACCCCTGGAACGACGACCCCTTAATATAGGCAAGGCTTCTAAACTCTAAAGGAACATACGCGTGTAAAATCAACTGTTACAAATCTATGTTTTACGTGTTATTCACATAGCGCAACTTTACATGACGAAAAAGAGCTTTTAGGTTTTTTATCCTTAATGTTAAAATCATATATTGTGACTATTTTTAAGTTTTGATTATAATAAACTTACTTTCATGTGATTCTTAGAAATAAAATCTTTTTTTCATGTGGAAATTAGTTTTAAAGCCATATTTATCATGATAAATCTATACTTATATATTGTACTGATGTATAAAGCTGTAGAGTTTGTATGTTTGTTTACTTGTCTGTTTCCTGGTTCGATTTGAAAAATTCTTTCAGTGTTATGTAGCCCATTTAACGAGGAAAGATATAGGCCATATATCATCACAACGCTAAAATTTTTCACCTAATTTTACGCAGACGACGTCACATGTTACATATCAACAGCTAGCCGATAATTTAATAGTGTTTTTTTTTCTACAACCTAGATTGAGTACAGAATCTTAATATTAAACTGTGTAAATAGTAAAATGCGGCTTTCAACCATTTTTTTTTTATTTGCTGGACATTTGAGTTTTTCCGTCAGATTGGCATGTAATAAAAAATGGCGAAGAGCGTTTCAAG
>JANCMC010049489.1:151764-197401 GCA_024363005.1 Charaxes varanes | reverse complement strand
TACAGGAAATTCCTACACACAGGCGGCCGTACAGATTTCTGGGTAACTTGCGAAAAGAGTTAATACTTAAAAATAGGAGAAAAAATAAAAAATAATAAATAGTTACTGAAATGGTTTAGTTACTCAGAAAACTCATTCAATCATTCAAAAAATTACCCAACTGAGTAGAACCCTTGTAAACTAAGTTTTTAAGTCGTAAATTCTATCACCAAATTATTAAATGATTAAAAAATATATATATTATACATATGATGTTCATAAGTGCTTAAAGAAAAAGTCCATATGAATAAACGATTTTGATTGACTCATAAATTACTCAATATCATAGTGAGGGTTACAAATATCCATATTCCTTCAGCAGATTCATTTTTAAATGTGTAAATAAATAGGTATAACAATCTTGTAGTAAAATGTATACAAGCGTGTGTAAATCGTTTGGCATTGGTGTGTGTGAGGCTTTTCTTAATATATTAATAACACATATTTTTTAAAATTAGAATTCGCGCACCATTATCTATATCAACAACTAAATGTACTCCGTGATTTCGTCCATGTGTGCCACTCTTATCTCTTAGGAGTTTAACAATAGCTTTTGATTAAGGTTTAATATTATGTTTATAAAAAGACCTTCAGAAATAGTGCATTATTTTAGAACAAATTTGATTAGCATAAAAAAGGTTATACTGAGCCAACCTTAAAAGATAGTCATATACTGTGACACACTTTTATTTAGAACTTTTAAAGGGGAACAGTTTTGTCATAGATGACTTTTGCGAAACTTTAACTATCTATGCAGCGCACACAGCGGAAGCTCTCAAATGAGAAAAATTCTTCATTGGTGCTCCTCTCCTATTGACTTTAGTGTGGTGATATATAGCCTATAGCCTTTCTAACACTAAAAGAATTTTTCAAATTGGCTCTGTAGTTCCTGAGATTAACACGGTCAAACAAACAAACCCTTCAGCTCTATATATTAGTATAGATAATTGTCCCAAATATCATACTCCTCTGTCCGCGCAATTTCCTAAAATGCTACCGTAAGTTTTTGCTTAACATATTAATATATAGGCAAATAATTTATATCTTTGTTTTTAGGACAATAAAGATTCTCCCACGTTTCACTGAACTGATGGTCTTCTATGGTGGGGAATTCGCACATATGTTAGGAAACGACATAAGAGCATACAACTCACTTACAGGTAATTTCATATCATATTTAAATTCATGGGAAGCAAAATCAACACCTTATGCGTTATCTTCTTCTACCTAGCGTTATCCTGGTCTAGTACCAGGGTCAAACTGAAGGAGGTGTGGCTGTGGGGCGAGTTAAGTGCAGGCTGCCCATCTGACGTCGTCTGTCGTAAGAGCTGCTTATACTAGTGAACACCTCAAATACCGGCCACTGATTAAGCCACAACCTCCTCATATTACATATAGTAATGGCAAGTATAAAAAGACTAGTACAGTCTAAAATAGCACAGGGCTGTGGAGAATATTTGTAGCCAATACAATGAAGGAAATTCATATTCACAGTGTCCACAATACCGCGCCCGTCTATCAATTATAATTAACTGTGGTTTGTTTTCAATTTCAAAAATAGCGTGAGTTTGTCAAAAATTCGGTTCAATGTGCTTTTTGTCACCACTATATAATTTTATTTATTTAACTTTTTTCACAGAACTATATGACGCACGGACGTCTGTTCCTAAGGTAGACAACTTAATTCCTGTGTTACAGGTAACAGACGCCTGTTGTACACGAATATTGTTTTGTAGAAATATATACATATAGACGCGCGCGGCGGGAAACGAACCCACAATTCACGGAGCGTAGAGCAGGGACACTATCCGGACGTCAACTGGCTAGTCCTACCAAAATTAAAATTAAAGTTAGTCAAAATTATGTTACTTTTTCATATAATAAAAAATATTCAAAATAACATACACGGGTATAATATAAACAAAATTATATTAAACAAATAGAGTAAGAGTCCGTGAAAGACCAGATTTATGCTCTATATTAATGTATAAAGGTGAAGAGTTTGTTTGTTTGTTTGAACGCGCTAATCTTCCGAACTACTGCTCCGATTTAAAAAATTCTTTCAACGTTAGATAGCCCATATATCGAGGAAGGCTATATGCTATATGCGATTACGCTAAGACTAATAGGAGCAAAGCACCAAAGAAGAATGTTTCAAAATCGGCGGTTTTATCCCCCTTTTATTTTATATGAGCTTTTGAGAGCTTCCGCTGCGTGCGCCGCGTGAACGGTTAAAGTTTCGCAAAAGTCATGTATGACGGAATTGTTCCTCTTTAAAAGTTCTAAATAAAAGTCCGCGACAGCATATGTCTATCTTTTAAATTTGGCTCCCTATAAGTTTTTTTTTTATTTTAAAGAAATTTGTTCTAAAATAATGCATTATTTGCGAAGGTGTTTTTATAAACATGATGTTGATCCTTATCCAAAATCAATTTTTAAGCCCCTAAGTGGTAAAAGTGCTCCATGCGGACGAGGTCGCGGGTTAAATCTAGTGTTTAATAAAAGCTGAAAGTTTGTCAGTGCATGCTCCCAATACAGGTAAGGTTTAAGAACAATCGCCCATTATCAAGTTTGGATGACTGTCGCTTTTTCATACGACTTTTGGTATACGACTCTAAAGGTATGAAAAATACAAATCTAATTACGTCATTTTATAAAAGCAGTTTTTTTAATATATTCACTTAGGCTTAAACTGTACAGTCATTGACAAAAAAGTATGAGCTCAATGAAGATCTTAATGCTAAAAGCAATCTCTTGCCAGAAAACCTTCGTTGAAAGGATTTTTTACGAGTCACTGAAATTGATAGTTAACATCCGTTTTAGAAGTCGGTTTATAATTGTGTCCTTTATTAAGTTATCCGGAGACGACAACCATACGCGGCACACATTAGCGAATGTCGCGCCCCAAATTTTGCATCTCGTTTTATGTGCAAAACGACTCCTTTGTAGGGACCGTCCAAATTAATTTTAAGCACCATTAACATAATTTAGAGCGACGAATAAAACCTACTTCCTTTGCGAAAACGTTACGAGAATGAAAACAAATTTAACACGTGTTTAGGTAGTTTGGGCTGTGATATTTTAAAATAAATGTGATAAAATAAATGAGTATGCAAACCTTAAAAACCTTTAACGCGTGACAGCCATCAACGTATCTAATACCGGAGCCAGACATAGCTCAAAGTGTTTGTACATTTTCGGCCTTGAAGTCTACAAAGTTCTGAAAAACTTTGTGCATTTACACAAATTCCCCAGCCACATTACATGATCATTACACATGACACTTATACGTAAATTAAGTGATGTGTTTTTAGCGGCTAAGTATAGTGGATATCATAAACATGACATTTTCTAAATTGTAAACGCGTGTGTGTTATTGTTATATGTGTGCGTGTTTCTACATTTATAAGGTGTACATTGTAGTTAAGTGTGAAGATATGTTAATGGGTTATTATGTTACCAATAGGTATGATATATGATTTTGTATTGATTATCTTCCTAATAAAATAAATCATTCAAATGATCATTCAAATGAAGCTATGTCTGGCTCCGGCATAAGAGCGATAGAGTTAGAACTTGATTTGACTTCAGTTCACTCTTTCCACCGTTCAGTTAATTATTGGAGCTTTACGTCAAATCAAATAAAAAGATGTTTTATTCAAACAGATTTATACAAGCTCTATCTATAACTCTATAAATCTGTAAAACTAAATTATTTACCACTTAAAGCTAATCAATAAACATGGATACCGAAGCAAGTCAAACGTTTCATAGCTGAAAAGGGGTCCCGGGCGGAACCGGATGTATTAATTGTGCTATATGATTGCACATCCGAGCGGAAATAAGGATCAACCCACCGTATTACCCGCGGTGCGACTGACATAACGTGTTCCTGCTATTTTGTAGCCAGCAGATATGTTATTTTTTAATTTATATCTAGCTAATGCTCCCATTCATTCTGCCGTTATTTTTACTATTTTTTTTTTAAATTACTAGCGGACTCAACAGACGTCTTGCATAACTTTGCCATGTATCACGTCTGCTATTAGCCACTTAACCAATCTCCTTTATGTATTTTCAATAAAACGACGTTGGATTTTTTATGACACAATAATTTTATATGGCACGTCAGTCTAGTATGAATGGCTATTTGAAGTTTTTCTAAACATCGAACAGATCTGCATTTTTTAATATTTTTAAATAATCTTTCGACTTTTCTTTTTTTTTTCTTTCAAACCTTCCCTGAAATAAAGGTAATGCAAAAAACAAACAAAATTTAAAAGCGGTTTTCCAGTTTTAGTGAGTCTAACGAACAACTATTTTTATTTATAGCAATATTTATTACCTTTTATAATGTTATAAAGGTTGTAAAAAAGAATACGGCTCGGCTGATGGTAATAACAATGCTCTATAGAAGTCTGTAAATAAAACGGCATACACTCGCGCTTTGCCGCCTCTTTGCCCACCCTACCTAAAAGAAAAAAAAGATAAATATTTTATCTTTAAATCATGGATTTCTCTATCTCCCTCCCACCGGTTAACTGTTTATTGCCTACCCCCCAGGGGGAAGACGTTAGCGCCTATAAATTTTATGTGTGTTCACAATGGCCCTATAAAATGTTGCAATTTCTCTAAATCTCATTGTTTTGATTCCATTCCATTAGGATTTGAAAGAAATATTTTACAGGACAAATACGCCTTGATACCGCGTTATATAAATATTGTGAGCCACGTTGACACAGATAAAAAAAGGAGTTCAAAGCTTAGACTTTATACCACAGATGTTGTGCGAGGCTAGAAATTCCTGGAAAATCAAAGGATTTTCAACGAAAATCGCCTTTTTTCCAATTTCATAGATCTGTCTAGTGTTTCGTATTATAAGTCGTGCAAAAAGGTGTCGTGTTGATGCGCCTTAACGGCATAGAGTAGACCGTCGTCTATAAAATGGACTGAGCGTTTATTATTTGTTGCAAAATTGACCTCGCTGTAGATTCTATCTCGCCAGATGTCACGTTTCTGGCTCCTTCGATATTATCTACTCACCGATTGTGGTTAAGATATAACAGCGGGTTTTTGCGATGGTCGCCACTTACCTGAAACAGAAATTGTGTCATTATAGTAAACAATTTATAAAATCGGAATACACTTTGAACAACAACAAAATAATCTTTCTGAAACAAAACAAACAAACAAAAACATAATAATCTTAAAACCGACTTCAAATTGTCATAAAGGGACCAAATTAAAATTGGACCACACGTGAAGCACCAGCTTTCAAATAATAAAGGATCATCAAAATCGGTTCGCCCAGCCGAAAGTTCTGAAGTAACAACCATAAAAATAAAATTGTCGTATTAAGAACTTCCTCCTTTTTTGAAGTCGGTTGATAGTAAAAAAATCCTTTACTTTTTACATATCCACAATTTACAGCTTAATGTTAGTAAATTTAAATTAGAGTTAGTATGTTTTTTATTTTATAAATACTAGGAAAAAACTGAATTTTTTGAAAGCTCGCGTAGTTTTTCATATAATTTTTTTGACAGATGACATATGAATAGGTAGATATGAAGTTATATTACTACGTTAAAGAACAAGTCTATGAGTTTGATAGTTTTTAGTAAAGTGTACGAAACTTCTAAGGTTGTGACGTAGTTTTAGGGCTTCGCCTAAATGAAATTAAGCAAGAAGTAAACTTATAGGGTCAGATTAAGGAAGCCTAAGGGCTCTTGCAAGTTTACGCAGACAAAGTCTCGGGAAACAGCTAGTCACAATACAGAAGTACAAAATAAAGTAATCCAGTTTTGGTACTTGGTACCGTCACCAGGAGAGCTAAGCGTTTTAATGGATTTTCTTTGTCGCAGCGAAGTTTTGGAACATACTGTTTTCGCGACATTTTCTCACCAGCGAAACAACACCAACCTTGGTTTATAATTGAACGCGCGACCCGTTCCGGCTTCGCACGGGTATTTATATTACCGAAGTTTTAATACGGATCCCTAACTTTTTTGGAAATATTCATCAGCGATAGTATAAGATTCTAATAGTGAAAGAATTTTTCAAATCGATGCAGTAGTTTCAGAGCCTATTTATTCAATGCAAAGAAACAATCAAAACTTAGTCGAAGTCAAAACCGCTTATTCTTATAGACTTTTTTTATAAGGTCTTATGAACGTCACGTTGTTTGTCCGCGATGTACACCTAAACTACTTAACCGATTTTGATCAAATTTGTACACCGTGTGCAGTTTGGTTCAACTTGAAAGATAGGTTAACTTACATCTCAATTTATAGTCGCAAATTAAAATGAGTCGCTGAAATGTATGCACGTGCATAACTTCCGAACGACTGCACCAAGTTGGGTAATTTCTTTTATGTTGTGTTCATTATTGTTAAGACAAGGTTTGTAGAATAAAAAGGGAATGGCAAAGCGAAAGCGAAAAGGAAATGGAATGGAAACAGGACGGAACCGGGGACGGAAACGGGGAATTATGTTAGAGGATAATAGAATATAGTAAATAGTCAGTAACGCAATGTTCGAGCAGGACAACGTCTGCCGGGTTAGCTAGTATTAGTATAGATAAAAACCAACAACTGTATGGGTGATCCTCTGTACAGTCGGAGTTTTACTTGAAATCGGTTAGCTCTATATTCTTCTTCTTCTTTAAAAGCTGCACGTATTTTTATTAGGAATCGTTTTCAGCTACAACTAGTAATCTCGAAACCTGTCCAGTTAAGTTATAATTTAATACTAGGCCATTGTTTTTCTCCAACAAAATATACAGTTTAATTGATAATAATTAATTTAACGAAAAGGTATACCGTTGTTTAATTGATAATTTATCTAAAAACCGTTACGTGAGCGGTCGTAGCGAGGTGGATCCGATAATCGCCTGTGGGCGGCCGGCCTAACTCCCAACTTGGCATGTATGTACATGTGAAATCGCACACTACACCTGAAATTACGACCGGAACAATTAATTAAAACTTCGTGCAAGAGTTAATGGCTCCGCATATTATTTATTAAAACGCTACAAATGCTTTATGCGTTTTATATCTGCGAATGCAACAGACGTTATTATATTTCTCTTATTTTATGTCTTAAGTCTACAAATGCGCGATTTCCTTGGAATTCATTACCTTTTTTTTTTTATGTTGCAAGGCGGCAAACGAGCAGGCAGCAGGCACCGAAGTGCCTACCGGCGCCCATGGGCATCTGCACGACCAGAAGGCCAGCAGATTCTGCGAATTTTCTTGGATATGCGCATCGGGAGTTACAATAAGGTGAACCGTCTTGCCCCATATAACAAAAAAGTATTACATGTCAAATTAAATAAATAAGTTTTTAATGGAATATTAATAAACAATTCATATTCAAGACTCATAACGTAGCCACAGAAGCGTTGTAATTCGTGAGCGCAGGGAACCTATTTGGCCTGGTACCAACTTCAACGCATCAGTAGGTGTCTATTAAGCTGTTTGTAAGTACCGATAATTCTTCGATTTTTAGTTTCTTGGTGTTTTTAAAGGCGGTATACTTTTTATTTAATTACTAGTAGCCTGCCTGGATTCGCATGGATATTTATATTATGGAAATTTTCATACAGATCCCTAACTTTTTTGAATATTCTATTGCCTATGTTCATCAGGGATAATGTAGGATTATAATGGTGAAAGATTTTTTTAAGTCGGTCTAAAAGTTTCAGAGCTTTTATAATGCAAAAAATAATCAAAGTAACTCCTTATAAGTTCTTCTTCTCCTTCCTAGCGTTATCCCGGTTAAATACCAGGGTGCGCTTAGATTCTAGAGGATGTGGCTGTGGGGTGAGTTAAGATAACCGATTGCCATCTGACGTCATCATCCTCGGAACTCCCACGATCTCTACAACCTTACGACTAATATCACAAAGTGACATTAATCGGGTCCCACAGTTTCACGTGCCTTGCGAAACACGGAGGAGGTCGGATATCAAATATATAGCTAGAATGGTTTACCCATCTATCACCCAGTCGCTGCAACAGACACTTAACCTAGCGATCGACTAAAACGCCGACTACTGATTAGGGCACGACCTCTTCAAACTCCTTATAAGTTATGTATATGTAATTAGTAGACCAGACTAAATTAGCTTCGTAAATAGTTCACATTTTTAGTTTTGTAATATGTAAAAGATGAAAATGGTTACCGTGAGTTATGCTTAGGATGTTGACATATGCCATCGCTGGCTTTTTTATAGAACTTTGTAAGATATATAATTCGGTATAACATTATTTTGATCTATCTCGTACGCGCACGCATTGTAAGCACTTAAAAATACGTTTTTTACTACTTGGCGTTACTAACCATTGAAATGCTCGTGTTCTATCTTCTATAACATCATATATGTATGTACATATACTATAGATATAAACCTTTTCCTTGAATCAATCTGTTTATTGGTGAAAACCGCATTAAAATCCGTTCCGTTACAGTTTAATAAATCTACGCGTACAAAGGCGGGAAACTGCTTCATTTTATACTATGTAATGATTTTTCACTTAATTGCAAATGTTCTAGAAAAATATACCTCGTCGTCATTTGGTATATACCTACAATGTTTCAGGTTTTAGAAAAATTTAGTAAATGGATTGTGATAAAACTTTTTAAATGACTTTGTAATGGAAAGTTTTTTTTTACAGTCACTGCTGGATACTATAGTATATTCTCGATATATTGTATAATTTATACTCCCAGCTTATACGCGGTAGAGGTAGGAGCAAGGTGTATACCAGCAAAATCAATATAAAAGTTTGTGTACTTTTGTTGAATCATAAATTGTCACTACTATAGTTCAGTCTAAAAATGCACGCCCCTCCATTAATTAATTGCAAATTTTGCATGTGTGTGCAGCGATTTTATTGTAAACTCAATCACGCACTGTAAGCCAATGATATTGACCATATCCATACCCCTAGATGACGTTTGTCATCTAGGGGTATAGACCATAGACTAAATACAGTGCAACCTTAATATAACGTACCTCAATATAACGACTTCCTCGATTTAACAAATTATTCGTAATCCATTTGAATTGTCCATAAGAGTCAATATAAAATATGCCTTACATTATTTGCGAACAACCTCTTTATAACGAATTTTAGACCAACCTAATCTCAACATAAGAAACCTCAGTTCAACGAATTACTTGATATAACGAATATTTTCTTTCCGATTTGTTAAATCGAGGTTGCCCTGTAGTATTTTTTTTTGTCAAAATGGCACTAAAATATTAGAAGAATCACTATTTCTTATACCTGCAAAAAGAGTGGTGTTCTGTAAATCGATGTCGTTGGTGCTTGGTCCCCAGTGCGCCGGGCGCTTATCACAGATTTCAAACAACGGCTGCGTTTCCTTCATCAGTTTAGTTTCTATGGTTATGCACAATTCGTCAAAATCACTTCTGGTGCGGCAAAGAAAACACTAGAAAAAAAAAAAAATAATTGGTGTTACATATCGAAAATAGTAAAAATTTGGACTTATTAATAAAGAATGGAGGATGTTTTATATAAAGAAATTATGGATACTCTATTGAGGAAGACCGTCTGTGTGGGACTAGTTGAAAAAGTGGCCATTTGTAAAAAAAAAATATCTTTCGAAGATTCACCAAAATGGCGCTGGTGTAGAATGAATTGACCAATAGCCTTCCAGAACGGCGGGTTATGTTATGAACGTAGCAACGAATCGACCAATAATAACCTTTACAATTCTTTCATATTCTAATGTGGCGCCCCCTTTATTTGTGGATTTAGACGGACTCTTTAATACATTAAGACGGTCCTCCTAATTAAAATCTCCATAAAAGAAAGCTATTTCTAACTAAATCTATAATATATATAAAAGAGCAATGTCACCTAATACAAAGATTTTTTGCAGGGAGATAGTATTAGATAGTAGGCATTCACTAAGAATAGATTTTGCGATAAAGGCTCCCGCAAGTTTAATTTAAAGCGGAGGAAGTGGTGGGGAACAGCTAGTAAAGTATGAAATAAAGTTTCTCTTACCACAGCAACAGAAGGATCCATAGCCAGCATGGGTATTCGCGATGCATATTTACAGTGATATGTACAGTCCATTTCTTTTTGTTCATCGGTCATTTTACTCTGTGAAAGTAAACATGTCGGTATATTTATACTAGTTCATGTAATTTGGATTCAAGTAATTTTATTAAAACAAGGATACATTTACCTACCTCGACTAAGGCAATGACAAAGTTGAGGAACCACTAATAACAATAGCTTTTTTACCCACCAAAGTATTTTCAATAAACAGCTTTCTATCCATCACTAGACGTGATAGCATTGCCGCCACTTCACGCCGATTACATGTGAGAAAGAGGCGCTACCTCTAATTACGATTAATATCACAAAGTGACATTAATCGGGTCCCACTGTTTTTCGTGCCTTCCGAAATACGGAGGAGGTCGGATATCAAATATAAACCAGTGCTAGAATGGGTCACCTATCTGTCACCCGGTCGCAGCCAGAGCAGCTTAACTTAGCGATCGACTCAAACGCCGACTACTGATTAGGCCACGACCTCCTCAAAAATAGAATAGTACAAAGAGGCGGCTTCATCGCTATCTTGCTATCTGTACCAAACAACTTGGTTTGCTAAAGCAATAATACAGGGATAAGAATGCAGTATACAATAATAATAATAAATACATGCAAATACAAAGTACATACCTGTTTTATGCTAAAATATAATTTAGAACCGACTAGTGCACATGTGTGGGTATTGATAAATGAATTGCCCTTTTCTAATGAAATATAATAATGAGCCTAACATGCAAATTTCCAAATAATCTGGTTAATCAAAAACTTATGCGGCTCTAGTATTGACTACGTTACAGATCTGATTACATGCTTCTATTTAAGTATGTAGAAAACGATCCCTATTTTTTTTACAATTTATTGCCCAATTTTTTCTAGTTTTAAACGTTACTTTTTAAAAACTTTTAAAACTAAAAATAATGGACTGCCCAAACTACCAAACTATCATACCGGTTGATTTATTTTCTTTATCAGGATGAATTTTTGATAATAACGTATTTTTTTTGTTTCTTATATGAAACAACATAGATAAATATTAGAAGCCACGTTTATTAGGTAACGTCTGAAGCAGCCTCTATGAGTCAAATGAAGATAAAGGTTACGTCACAGCGCGACCGAGCTCAGCGTGCCGTTTCCCACGGCACGTCGCTTTCGTTTTCAACTGGATTGGCATGTGCCAATAAAATTTATGTGCCATTTTAGTTTAACGCGTGCCAATTCGATAATGACATTGCGGTTTAATGTAAAATTTTAAAACGGGTGTCTTTTTGTCATACTCATCATTTCTCTAACACTTCAATGAAGATACTAAGCAAATTATCTTCGTTGAAATCAACAGCACGTTAACCTCCTCCGACAGAATATCACTCATTATGCGCAAAACGTAACTCTGTTGCGGATAGGTTTGAAAACGGTTATTTTTTCTGAGATCGCCTCGGTCGCTTTGCGCCAGAATGCCCTATTCATAACTCGAAAATTTTAAAAAAAAGTTCACCTTTTCCGACGGAACATCACTTAGAGCGCAAAACACAACTTCGCGAAAAAAAATATTTTAAATATACATTTTTGGGAAAACCAATCAAACTGCATAGTTACCAAAATCTTATTCTAGATTCATAAAGTTCCTAAAAATGAAATCAATCCCCTCTTGAAGCAATTTTCGTAAAACAGTACCTAAAGTTTTCGCTTCACGTATTAATGTGTAAATTATTTAATATTACTTCAAAAAAGTCTGACGCAATCATATCATATTGCTTTTAAATTCATTAAGGGCCGGCAGCGCATCTGTTGGCCTTTTGGTCGTGCAGATGTCCATGGGCGCCGGTAGGCACTTCGGTGCCTGCTGCCTGCTCGTCTGCCCCCATCTTGTTAAAGTCAAAATGCTCAAAAACGTTAATGAGTTGTATCAAATTTCAAATAAGAGTAGAAATTGGAATAAGTGTACGTACTCATGTCAGTTTTAAGGGTTAGGTTAGATATAGCATCAAAAGATAAAGGGATACACTCATCCGACATTTTGGAGCCAACTTCATGAATAATTCTTTGTTAGGGTTCCTTTAAATCCATCCTTTATTTCTTTACTCTTATCCTAAAGACCAGAAACTCACAAAACTCGCTAGTGGTACAGTATTAGACTATAATTAGAGGTAGCGCCACGCTTACAGTCCTTTTGGTCTGAAGCCGCATAGGTTTGCCTCGTCCGGGGTACAAGTACCTCTTTTTTAGACAAGGTCGGCGAGAACTTTTTATTAATTTAATACAAGGGGCAAACGAGCAGCCGGTTCATCACCTCAGTGATTAAGGACGCCCATAGACATTTCCACCACCGTAAGAAGCGTTGCCGGCCACAAAATATGGGTTTATACCACCGGAAACTCTCACAAACAGAACGAAATTCGATAATAATGCCATCACTTGACGTGCCAACATTGCCGCCACTTCACGCCGATCTTATGTGAGAAAGGAGTACTGGTACCCGGACGCGCCGCTCTAAGTGGGGTGCAGTCCAAAAAGAGTGCAAGCGCGGCGCTACCTCTAATTAGATAAATAGATAGGATTGAAGGAAAGGTTGGAGTAAAAGGATATAAAGATACATGGAAAGGAGAAAGAGGCTGTGGATACTACTGTCACGAGCGGCTTAGGAGGAGTGACAGTAGTAGCTAGGTTAATTTGAGGTTGTATCCCCATAGTGGATATAACGAACTGGTTATATAACCAACCGATAACTATCGGACAGATAAAAAGGGCGATCCACCCCTTGGACGCAAAGTTGCGGCAATGCTGTCACGTCAAGTATGTTGATGGTATCGTTGTTGAGTTTCATTCAGTATGCGAGAGTTCTCGGTACCCCATAACCCTCTTTTAAAGCCGGCAACACATCTGCGAGCCTCATGGTAGTGAAGATGGCCATGGGCATCGGTAGTCATTTACGTGAACCACCCGTTCGCCCTTGTAATATAAAAAAAAATAATGATACTACAACAACTTTGTAAAGATAAGCTGATAAAGGTTCGATAGACATTATATTATTTTCTAAAACAGAATGTTCTGAAATATTTTTGCAGCAGAAATGAATTAGGACGTATCTGATACACACAACGCTGACTGCAGTAGAAGAGTTGAACGACCTGAGCGGTGCATCTAACTGCACGCAATGCGGCGACCTCGGTTCGGAAACACCGGATTTGGCAACTAATTTCCACCGTAGACCAGGTAGGCAGAGAAAGAGGTGGCGCGACGACTTGGACGCCTTTGCGGGAAAGGAGTGGATTGGTTTAGCTCTAGATAGAGGAGAGTGGTCCAATGAATTTGGTAACTCATCTCTCATTTAGGACCCGTGAATTGGTCGCCGACTTGACGATATTACGACTTATTTTGGAGAGTACCTCAGATCTCTTTTTTATGCCAATAAACCAGAGACATCGATCCAAGCACTAGAAGACAAAATCACGAATTCTATCAATGAGATATCAGACGATATGCTTGAAAAAATAACAGAAAATTGGACTTCTTGTATAGGTCAATCAAAACGTAGTCGTGACCAACATTTACATAAAATAATCTTTAAAAAGTGAATAGCAAGGACTTAATTTAGAAATCCCAATAAAAAATTTTGTAATTTTTTCCACTTTGTGTTTTTTTTTTAAATAAGCATCACCCCTTATTTCCATAAAAATCGGTAAAAGTGTCATATCCACATTATCTGTACGTTTAAGGTACATAAATAAAACACCAGTTTAAATTTATTATATTTTGAACTTTGACATATGAAGTCACGAAGCTTTTGACCCTACACCACCTATACCGTCTTTAACGTGTGACGTAATTAACAAACAAAAGCCGAGTTCACATCCGCATTTATAATATTAAGTTAGGTTTACACAATAGAGCAAATATTTCCATATTAAAGGTTTACGGTGTGTAAAGGGCCGATACCCTCTCGCCCTTAAATCGGCTTTTAGTAATCCTGTAAAAGCGATCATCGAAGGTCTTCAGGATAAAATTGATGTCCTTTCGAACTTTATTTATCGGAAGGCAATCCTTTCTTAGAAAACCATACTATTGAATAAACTACTAGCTGTTTCCTGTGACTTTGTCTGCGGAAAATCAGACTTGACCTTAAACCTCTTTAATCGGGCTCTATCAAAAAATCCATTCCTAGTGGATATCTAATTTATTATATTTGAGAGACAATCGGTACATCAATTTGACTTAATAATTAACTTAAAAATTACCCGACTGATTTTTTTGTGGGCTCTTCTCAACGCAGGGCGCGTTGAAGTCTTGTAAACATAGTTTTTAAATCTTAAAATTTATCACCATAATACTATATAAATGTAAACAAAATATTAAAAATTACTTAATAATAGTTTTACTCTAACAAAGACCCATGCAGGCGATATTTAAGGTTCTATTTTAATTGTATTATATACTACAAATAGCTGTTTCCCACGTCTTTTTCCGAGTAAAATTACTAATCTAGTCCTGTTGAAAAATCCGTTAACGGATTTCTACTATGTACTAAGTTTCATCTTTGTACGTCCAGGGGTTTTCTACATTTCATTATACTCTACCTTTCGCTTTTGTATTTATCGATTATATAATTATGTTTTATTGTTATTAGACAAACAAGTGGAATGGATGTTAAACCGGGACGTTCAGTTGGCGTTTATTGATGCAACGGACCAGCTATCAGCAGCCTGTGACCTGCCAACCAGGATGTTCTCCGTACCAATTAATGTAAGTACCGACGTTAACTGTTTAGCGATACTGCCAACTGGTATATTACAAGTATATCGCATCATGGACAGGTACGTTCTACGAATACGCAGGTGAAGTTACTAAGGAAAAGAATTATTTACAAATAAACAAAGTTATAAATATTCTCATCACAATTGTATTGGGCTGGCAGAATATTGGACTAAAATTCCCAACGCAGCGGTGTGCTGCACGATAAAGAGATCAAGACTTAAGCCTACACTCCTATTTTTAAAGGCTTTTATTTAACTTGCAACGTATATTTGTTCGGGTGGAATCGTACGTACATCTGAATTTTGGATCAGATATCTACAATCAATTAAACTGTAATTTTGCACACATATGTGTATCGGATGACAATGCATTATTATGATGACATGGAACTAATACGATGATGTAGGTAGACGAAAACGATAAGAACTCCTTTATAAAACCATTTAATTCCATTGTGTTTGGGCCCATTAGATTCATCTTGACGAGTACGTTGTAGTTAGTCGTATACGTTAAAATAAAAGCTTTAAAAAAAGATTTTATTTGAATTTTTTATGAATTACCTTCATCTATTGCTTTCCCGCTAATATATCTAGGTCGCCTGCGAGGTCGAAGGCAGCTAGGCGTCCATATGGACATATCTGGCACACCTTTGCGGTTCAATTCGTAAAGGAACTCTGTTAGAGCGAAAGATATACCGTTGTATTTAAAAAAGTTGTATGAAGTAATGCCTAAAAATATATACCGCAACCTTTCAACTTGCCCAATATAATATCGGCTATCATGATATAAATCCTTTTTTTCAATAAATTTCAATAACAAGTTGCCAAAAAGTTTGCACGCCAACGTTTCGCTGAATGAAAATGATTTTTTTACGTTATTTCCCAGCAGGCTGCTTATCTTTTATTCATTACCAAAGTTTTGGGGCAAAAAGGATTTGAAAAACCTTGATGTTGCTGTAATTTTTGGAGTTCCGCTTGTGGATCTGATGCTTTATTACAATACATGAATAGTCAAATTGTTATTCTCTTTAATAATGTCTTGGATTCGGGTGTCAAGGATCGAATGTTCCAGATTTAGCGATTAAAGTGTATGACCATAGGCAACTGTGCTACCGGAAGACCTTCAGGTACGTCGCTGGCCTTTTACGGGTTGCGTAGTCCTACAAGGTTTCCTATAACCCTCATAGTTTCGTTTTGTCTGTCCGTCTGTCCACCCGCAAGGTGGTCTTCACCCTAGGATTCCCAAACTATTAGAATTAGACACATGAAATTTTCCTAGATTAATCGGACAACAGCTTTTGAAGTTACTTAACAAAGATATCTATCGCGCATCAGATACGGAACACCTCTAAATAAGCGTGTCTTGACACGTCCTTCGCCATTTTATTAAGGATCCTCTAGTATAATGATAATTTGGCGTAGAATGTGAAAATTATACCAATTTACTTAAACCCAAATTTTCCCAAATTAAGCAAATCTCATCCTTTCTCTCCTCCCCATCTACCTTTATATCCTTTTCTCCATCTCTTTTACCTACTCCTGTCTTTCTAATTAGAGGTAGCGCCACGCTTGTAGCCGAATTGGGCCGGCGCGTCCGGGTACTAGTACCTCTTTCTCACATGAGATTCAATATATAATTGTATACAGTAATGTGTTATAGAATGATGATTTAATTTCAATTTACATGTTCCTAACGCTCTACTATGAAGTTGGGAATGTTACTTACTTACTTACTGCGATGGCGCATGGACCCAAGCTGGAGCTCCGAATAGCCTCGGAGACCAAGAGACGCCACTTCTTGCGGTCCTGTGCCGTTTCCTACCACTGCGTGGCCTGCAGCTGGCACAGATCCCCTTCGACCTGGTCCTTCCAGCGGTACTTGGGACGCCCGACTGGTCTTCAACCATTCGGTCGTCCCATGTACTCTCGCTTCACGGATCGATACTCCCCCATTCTTTCCACATGCCCGAGCCAACGAAATCGCTGTGCTTTTATTTCGGGTAATAATTGGAGTCGCTGCGAATTTTGGGTTACAACAATTTACGTGAGAGGTATAAAAGTAGTGCTGGGTTTAGGTACCGATAATTGTATCTAAAATACCCACCATTACATCCTGAACAACTTAAACCCCCCAATTAAACTTTGGCTTCAATGCGAAGATCTGTCTTTCAAACGCAACCTTCAATGAAAGGGAATTTCAAATTTATCAATTGAAATAAACGAAGGGTGGTATTCTCCCCCAGCATTATATAGTTTTGTTAAATTAACCGAGATCCGCTGCGGATAATTGAATTAAGTTTGACAGAGAACTTCCCTGTAATTGGAGAGGATACAAGGTTATACGCAAAAGGTATAACTATATTCGAAGATATTTAAATGTTATAACAGTTAAGTGAGTAACAATTAAATAAGGAATTTCCAGGAATTTCATTCCGTGAATAGCTCGTTAACCACACAACGTAAGGCCACACTTTAACTAATTTTAAGTAAATTTAGTCAAAAATTAAGTACCTACTTTACACAATTATAACGACAATCGAGTACTGAGTATACTCCTTAAGTGTTCTAAGTGTCTCACCAGTCACCATGCATAAAGCCCTTTATAGATACATCATCAATCAGCTACCAAAGCAGCTGTGCATGCTCAAAGGCTCTAGTACAAGCAATTTTCGACATAAACGCGCTGAAAACACTCATCCCATAAAAGCCCATTTGTCGAAGCATACTTATCTCAGTTTTATATCAAGTGAGGTCTATTGAAAGGTTCCTTTTAAAGGACAAGATAAATATTACTTGAGGGAACGCCGTTGATTCGACAAGGAATTTCCGTGTAAAGTACAAAGCCAAGTTTTCTGTAGATCCTGTAAAAATGGATAAGGTTGGACGTTTAGAAGTTAGAGCTATACTAAGTCTATGGCCGGAAGAGAGGGTTTGGAATTCGTAAAACCCCGGTTTAATCCTTGATTTAACACTTAATTAAAAGGAAACAGATATATTAGATACTCAAAAGTACTCCTAGAATTGTTTAAAAAATATATTAAATAGTTGTTTAATAATAAGTAATAGACCACGTCAAGCCGAAGACAGTGAGAAAAGAAGGTGAAACGGCAAGATTTGGGGGAAGCTTATGTGCAGCATGGAATTGCAATAAGCTTATGATGATGACAAAGTTTAAAAATTAAAAAATCATTAATGAGGAATGAGAGCCGTTCAATAAATAAATTTATTTTTTACTTATTTCAGACATATCGATTTGTGAGTCCTGCGGTGGGTTGTTCGGATCAGAAGAGGAAATGAGTCAGCATCGGGACCGCGAGCACCCTGAACTATCTGTACGCTGCCATAACTGTGATAAGGTATTGAAATAAACTGAAATTAAATATTTTTTCCTGTTTAAACTTAATTATTGTTATTTTAATGCAGCGTTCGTCGACGCAAGTCCCACGACTGCTTTGTAACTGGCAAACTCATTCTTATAAATAAATAATAATTACACTATACGAGCGCAAATAATCGTAGTAATGTAATCCCTAATCTCTCTCTCTCTGCGTCGTAGTCCCCATTATTGAGGGTCGTGAACCCTTCCATTTATTACGAAAGTTTCGTTTTCACGTGTATCACGATTTTCTCAAGGCAGTCACCTTTACTGCGGGCAATGGGACCGAAGTACTCGAGAATTCTCTATAGACAGACGGTTGATAGCATCCTTTTTAAAGTAACATCTAACCATCTGTTTTAGTACCTAATATCGCTTATAGTATACATATATACTACATAAATAGTTAACTAGACACCAATATCCAAATAGTTACACAAATGCGGCCTGCCCACATTGTATTTGTTAACGATTGTGACCTGCGGACGTCTCATTTCATAACAATGCGGCCCTTGCCTGCCATGTTGCTGAATGCTGAACTAGGCCTACAGGAAAAACTATTATGTTGTTTGTAAACATAATAATAATAATATTTATCGAAATAAAACTGATGTGATACATTCGGATCATGAATCATGAATGATTAAGCTATATTTCAAGAACCAGCGCCCATCCTAATATTAAGTCCAAGTAAACATTATACTTAATAAGAGTAGACAAATTTCTATACGAAATTTGTGAAAAGTATGACAAATTGACAGGTGTTCGCATCATTAAAAAGTGCGTCACGCCATCGAGCCGTATGCGAAAGGATCGAACGTCAGTTTGCGTGTCCCTCGTGTGAACTGAGGTTTACGCACGAAGTCACCCTCAACAAACACATCCTGCGCGCGCACGCGGGCCAAAGCGTCTCCTTACACTTCATAGACCGGGAACGTGATCGGGCCGCAAACAAATGCGACATCTGTTCCAGGCGCTTCACCAGGTCAGTATATGAAAGACGAATATACGGGTAAAACATGGATTAACTATGTTTTTTTAATACGGGTGTAGCGGCCGCTACATAACAAGATGGTAATGATGTCGAGTGGAAAAGGTTACACCAAAGCAAACTAGATGGCTCTGTACGGACAACGACGACTGCATTAAAAACACTGAAAATCTCCATACAAACTAACTCACGCTAGCGAAACTTCTATTTACGGTTACTATATATAGACCTTCCGAGGAACAACTGTCAGCGAGGCGCGGCCGCCCCGGGCAAGACGTAACGTTGATCTTCCTTTGCGGTGGTTGAGCATATCGAGCTACGCTCCCACCTTTCATTCCACGTCAAAACCACCATTTTCAAACCTTTGAAACAACTGACGACACGTTCTCTCACTCAAAGCAGCTTCATTGTACAGCCAAGATCGTGTCAAGACACGCTTATATAGAAGAGTTCCGTACCTGATACGCTATAAACCTGTTTGTTAAATAACTACAGTTAAACAACAAATACTAAGGGGAGGGAGACCACCTTACGGGCAGACAGATGAATGGACAGAGCAAAGTTATAAGGGTTCCTTGAAATACTACGGCACCCTAATAATCATGTTATAGGTTTGGAGTTATCTACAGTCACCAAAGCTTTAGGCTACCGTAGATACGGTTAGAAATTTAAAACTATAGTCACTTTCGAAACTAACTCAATCTAGTCTGAAAGAGCTCTTAAATATACATTCCAAAATGATCAATCATTTCCATGAAATCATCTCAATTCATAACACGTATTCCTAACACAATATGCACTTATATTCGACGCAATAATTCGTCTGAACACACTTTTATAGATGACTCCTAACCTTATCGCGTAAATATCTCGATATGAGGAATGCTCCTACCTACCCCTGAGCGGCGCGTCGTTAAGATGTTATCCCTTCAACGAGGAATAATCTGTAGGCCTGAGTGTTACCACAATGGCGGGGTCGGATAATGGCCGTGTTTTTTTACTATTTTATCATCCCCTAGAGCCCTGTGACGGATCGATGCTTGCGACTAAAAAGAGAATACCCAGTGACACGGTCGCTCGATCATTTGAGATAGGATTTGTGTGCCTTAAAGGTGATGCTTTTTCAACTTTTTAACTTGCGATGAATGAAGACCTGAGTGCTTAGTGCGAGTTTTTCTAACTATTACGCGTTGGTAAAGTTTACTTCAATTTGTATGGAGATTGATCAGTGTTACAACGTTACCGCTAGGTGGCGCTGATCAATTTCTATACAAATTTAAGTAAACTTTACCAACGCGTAAGAGTTACAAAACTCCCACTAAGCACTCTGAGCAAAAGTTAACGCGATATCTTCCTCGCGGTCTTCGTATACTTGGTTTTATTAATTCACTATTTATTATACCATGACGCTGATTGTAGCAATATGTTGTATACCTCTCGTCAGAAAAATCGAAACATCTTGGAAGTGTTTTGTAAGGTTTGATAGAATAATTTGTATATTTAGGAATATATGACAGAAACGCATTGTAAAAAGACATTGACAAAGTGATAAAAAAGATGCTATAATGATATAGAATTATTTATATAACATAACAATCAAAACATAAAAACTATATCAACAGCGGAGCGGGACCTTCTGCCACGAGAATCGTCGATACTTAATGAAGGTCCCCATCTTTACTACTAAAAGTTGTAAACTGTAATACGGAAGTAAAGAATTTATTATTATTATTATTACTATAATTTATTTAATATATCTTATTCTTACATACATTTTTAAATATTATTATCAAAATAAAAACATTTAAAAATATATATAAAAAAATAGATCTCCGCCGGCAGCGGGGCAAGGACCCAAGCAACCGGTGGTTAGTTATACATATATGTATGTATATTTTCTAAACTCTCTCTCACATCTCAGCACTTCATTTTGTCTTACCGATATGATCGATAATTATTTTGTGCTTTTGTTTGTTTGTGCATCATTTGGATATAACAGTTATGGGTATGTAATCTTTGATTTTACAAGTGTTTTTTTTTTGTTAATGCAATATTAATTGTTTTGCCTATTATTATAATATTTTTCATTTTTTTCGTTTTTTTCAATTCTCACCGCCTTGCTACTTTATATGTGCTAGAATACATTTACTTATGTGTAAGAAAATGACATATTAATCTTGCAAACTTAGCTTTAATTCCAATACTTAAACGAATGTATGTTAAATAAAGTTCAAAAGTGCTTTTGACTTAGAATCATTATAGCCTTTATAAGGACTCTATAAGACCAGTAAAGACAAGCAGGCATACCTTAAATAATCCCTCTTGTTTTAGGTACCTAATTCTAACCTCTTACAGTTTATAATACACAGAAAAATGTAGATTTATTATAAAATAATCTTTACTAATATTATAATGTGAGAGTCACTCTGTCTGTTACGTTCTCTCACCTAAACCGCTATGCTAATTTCCACGAATTTTGACATAGTCATAGCTTGGAAAATAGAAATTGAGTGGGCGTTGAAATAGGGAAGGAATGTCGCAATAAGCAAACGGTCCAAGTAAGGTCTGACGTCACTGTATTATTTCGTTTTACGAAAAAAGTTGCAGTGTGCAAACGGTTTAAGTAAGGTGTGACATCACAGCGTTACATCGTTTCACAACAAAAAGTCACAGTCTGCAAGCGGTATAAGTAAGGTGTGACGACACAGTGTTACTTCGTTTCACAACAAAGTCGTAGTGTGCAAACGGTCAAAGTAAGATATGACGTCACTATGTTACTTCGTTTCACAACAAAAAGTCGCAGTGTTATGTACACACGCGGTCTAGGCAAGATGTGACGTCACAGTGTGATATGTACGAACAGGAAAGACTTATGTGGTAACACTTTTTCTTCAGCACTATGATCAAGAGATCTGAGGGTGGTCGGGGAGGCGCGGGATCGCCGCGACGGCGCTGGGCGAGGACGAGACCCGCGCACAGCAAGCGGCACTTTCGACTCACCAGGTACAGTATATAACTTAAATCAGTATAAATACACATACTATTTCTCTTAGTCACATCATAATTGGACAACAACCGCATCAATTTAATTAATTTCTGTCGTTTATATTCGAGAAAGGTTCCCACGAAGAGAAAACCTTTTATAATTTCTCACAAAAACAAAGTTGGAAAGGCCGAAAGATGGAAATTATGTTTTAGATATTTAAAACAATTGTTGGATCTGTGTTTTTCTAAGACTTAGTCTTTTGTAATTTATTTACAGCGGCGAACTGTCGTGGTCGCGTATCGGCGCCAAGGGAGGGGGCGCGCGTGACGCCCACCGGCTGGCGCTGGGGTATAAAAAAAAAACAATACAAAGAGAGAAAAAATTCAGCATAAACAAATTCCTTGAAAATGTTATCAATATCATCTGGGGTGGGGGGGGAGGGTGGGATATTGAATTTCTCCCGAAAATAAAATAAAATAAATCATTCGGTTTATCAATAAGAATATACTAAAAGGACGACGAGAAAAAAATCTGCGCATAATCACGAATCGAACAATCGCAAAGGAGACGTATCACCAACGACATAAACTTGGATATTATATTGTTATAAAGAATATAGGAAGAAACCCATGAGAACTGATAAATGTAAAAAAATAATAGCAAAGGTTTTAAACGAACCAATAGGAACTCTTCGGCGAATATAGGATATAACGGAAAACGTTGAGAAAATTCAGTGAATAAACAAGATTTATGGAATAATGAAGTTATAAAGTATTGCTGATAGTAAAAAAGGGCCAATTTAATTCTACAAAACTAGCATTGTAGATGCATTAGATAATATGATTATACAATACAAAAAATACCACGTACTATGGATGTAAACTGATTTATTGTACAATAGAAACTGCCTCAATGACGTTGTGCACATCAAATTTTAAGTTATACTTTCTCGCTAAGCAAATATAAGCAATACATCGATGCGCAACACAAAACAATTAAAAAAAAATTATCTATGAAAAAAAAAATAGTAAACCTGCTATTATATTTTTCGTATCTGTTCTAAAATAGTGACATGATGTTCGTTTCAGCATTTTTCATTACTATCAATCCTACAATCTGCCTATCGCTCATCTCGTTAGCTACATTTTATATACTTTATCATTAAATTATATATTTTTTTAGATTAAAACTTTCGAAGATTTGTGCGATAAAGTTCTGTATTTTGTCATATATTTAACACTTTCAATTGTTCGGCCGAATCTGATCTAGCCATGTATTATAACAAAAATATTTCCTAGCTATGGTATGATCTGATATGCAAGAGAGTAGACCTTTTAATAAAAAAAATCTATATTTTTGGACATAACCAACATAAAGCATATGTTGAGCTAGTATTAAAAAAGAATATCACAAAATCCGTCCTCAACGGATCAAAGTAACACAGCAATATAATAAATATCATCATACTGCTAATATTATTCAAACGAGTTCAATTTGATTTTCCTCAGATTTGAAATATCAAAACTCTTTATAAAATTAAAAAATATAAAATACATCTAACAGTTAACTAAAATTGTTTTTATAAAAACAAAAGAAAAATAAAAAGTAATTAGCGCTTGTTGTATTTGCTAAGCTTAAACATATTTAAATTCCACTTATCATTTATTCAATACAGCAATCAATAATTATTAATGAAGATTTTTTTAACAACAAATAAATCATTACAACAATGATTGAAGAAATAGTTATAACTATCATCAAAATTAAAATTTATATGAAATTTGATGAAAGTTAAGAAAGAAATAGAGTTTTTTAAAGTGGCCAAGAGACGGCGAATACCCCTTCAATGAGTGATCTTGAAAAAATATTAATATCATAGCATTATTTAAACTTCTTTTCATGACGATACAAGATAAACACGGTTAGAATATAGAGATAAACAAGAACTGACAAACGCATAACTCCACAATCACGACCACGACACGACATGCAAGTAAAATATTCCTAAACACCTAACTTAAACAATAGAAAGGTCTAACACTAAATAAAATACGGAAACACAAAGATTGATGCATTAAACATTCTTCAAGACAAAGAGTAGAATTAAATATTATCTGAAGTTATAACACAAGTCATATAAATGACCATAGAAATTTCGAACAACCATGTAATAATTAAAAAGATAATGCGAGTACTTAGCAAGTATAAGATGGAGAGTATAATAATATAATACTACATACATATAAAAAAGAATAAAATATGAATTAGATAGTATCAGTTTGTAGATAATGAATTATAAGCTAAGGTAAATGTATTAATGGTGAAAGATACAAAGGCGCAAACAAAGCATGTTTAAGAGACAGAAGAAATCTTTATAGGTTAGAGGAAGATGAAGTGAGAATATATTTTTCTTACGTTAAATCACTAGACTATATTGACACGAATGCTTAAAGTCCAAATTAGGATAAATATATTTGTACTTACTTCTTCATAGTTGCGAGTTGGCAGTCCCAATTGATTCGGATTTTGAGGGCTCGATACGTACGTTGGCTGTACCGCATAAGATATGTTGGGATCAACAGATGGGTAAATAAGAGGGGATCCGAAGACTGCTTGTCCCGACATCTGTGGCACTGGAAGAAAATATTTATGTTAATATTCTCTTAAATTTTATTTTATGGTGAAAATAATTCTTAATATAATTACATTGTTATTATAATATATATGGTTGTTATTCCGTTTTAAAATAGTACAAGGAAAAGAAAAAGTTTTTATAGTTGATAGAATTGAGCGTCACTTTGCAAAAACCTGTGATATGCGGAAAAAATAAATTAATTTGCATAATTCGAGAGAAAATTTATGCAATGCTGTTAATCGAATGCTACACCAGACAATACCTCCACCGAAGCATAGAATTGCAGTGTTTTTGTAATATGACTCAATGCACATTTCGATCCAAAACCGGTGCATTACCAAGAAATAAACTCTTGAAAAGTTGTTCGGAATATCCTTAGGAACGTCTTTTGTAAGGTCATTTTTTATTAAGCAATATATAATAAGTATTCGATAAAAATCAAATATTTTTGAAGGAACCTATTCGACCTCATTACTTCGCCTATTACGTTTGGTAAAAGTATTGGCAGCCTTAAAATGTTATATAGCAAATAAAATTTAATAGCTTACATACTAGGATATTTAAAAATAGAAACCGGATCCACGTTATGTACTGGTGTATCCGTAGCAACGCTATGTTATTTCTATCGAAGGTGTGACGATTATTTTGAAAGCGAGACGACTCTGATATAAGAAAAAAAATGTTTTCGACTTCCCTCGTAAACAATAATATTTAATATGACCACAAATTACTGTATGCTAAACGACATAAGTTTTATAAATATTATTATCTATATGGTTAGTATGAAACTTGAAGTTCACAGAGGGACAAAATGTGTGAAATAAACTATACACCTACAGTACTATGTAAGTTAAAAATCACAAAGGAATAATTATAATAGGTTATTAGATTAGATTAATAATTTATATTATAAAATTTATTTCAAAATATTTTAAAAATAAACTTCTTTTTTTACTTCTACTTTTTCAGTTGACAGCAAATAAAAAAAAATGTCTTTTCTTACTGAAGGTGACGGACATTTTTTAAGTATTTGATTTTTCAGCGATTTTGATAGATCAGTATTGATATATCAGTATCAGTATATGGCAGGAATCAGTGTGATTAGTGCCATATAAACCAAACGCCAAAAAATTACCATTACAAATTGTAGGTTCTACTAAAATAGCATTTACAGGTGCCTAATTCAAACACTATCTATTTATATTTTTTGTTTGATAAATTAAATGATTTATTTTTAATATAGTTTGTAAATTGTCTGAGCATAAATATATCAACTATTTGGCATATTAAATTTTTATTAACTTTTTGTCACGATAAAGTAGACTAATTTATCTGTATGTATATCACAGTAAAGTATATATATATATATATATATTCGCAATTTAGGTTTAAAAATAAGTAAATAATAGTAGACACTTGAATGATATCCTATTCCAGATATTGTAATAGTCAAACTAGATTTGATAACAAAAAAATGGAATAGCTTTATATAATTGATTTCAGATTTATGTAACAGATACATATTTTTTTATATTTTTATGTAACTTATATATTGTCATTTTACTTCATAAAATAGTTATAAATCATCAGTCAAGCACCCTATTTGCAATATCATAATTGGCGCCTCTAACGTTACATACAACTCACTTGGACACTGCCCCTGATATTGATTATAGTTAACGTGTGTATTATATCTGTGAACATCTGCATTTGTAGTATATACGTTATGCCTTTGAAATGGTAGAGTGTAATTTGGCATTTGTCCATGGTACTGCTGAGCGGAATGTATATGTGTAGCGTCTGAAATAGTAAAATAAATTAAAGCACGAATAAAATCAATCGCATCTCTTTGGATAATGAAGACAGTCGTAAAGAAAAGTGATTCCGTCTCAACTATGCGAAGGAGGCTCAGGTGTAATTTTATTTTTTAATTTAAACAAATTAAAAGTAATAAAATAATTCCGAACATTAGCGTTATAGATATTCATACATATTTTATTTTATTCTAGAACAGTATTTTTTTAAGCTAGCCAAGAAGGTTTTGGTGAAGGAACCTAAAAGCATAAGTAAATGTACAGATTTATTGAAAAACTGTTTATGTTTTGATAAATTATAGATCCCCGAATTTAAAAGGAAAAACCTTAGAACAAAATTAAAACCATAAAAGAAAATAATATTACATATTAATATATGTATTTCTTACACTTTAGAATATTTTAGAGATTTTAGACAAAAAAAATATTACAATATTGATATATTGTTCAATTTAAAAGATATTCAGTGACAGTAAAATCTAAATGATGTAAGACTTGCAAATCTTCCCCCACTACGTCGCTTAATTCTTCTTTTATCTTAAAGATTTTTTTTAATTGTTAAAAGAAAATCAGAGATTTCAAAACAAAAAAATAAACACGTATTTCATATTTGATGCATTAATTACTATATTAGGTATATACATTTAGATTTCTGGTTATAATTCTTTCATTATAATTAAATAATATTTTCTTTTTTAAATTTACTATTACGATAGAATTATAATAAATTATAAACATAATATTACCTTGGTATAAATTTACATGTAAAACTATAATTTGCTTGATTTGGTTTTCTTGCTGATTGTCGTTAATAAATATTAATTTCTTAGAAATAATATTATATGGGTTGGGTACGCTTTAGTCTTGAATATAGTATAGAATATGTTCTACTGTTGATATAAAATATTACAAAACGTAAGAGACCGAAATAATATTCTAGGATTTTATTAGAACTCCTAGTAAAACCTATGATAGTATAGGATAGAATGAAGATCTATTTAGTGCGTCTTCTTAAATAAGCACTAGTTACACCACTAGAGGCACTTAGTCAAAATAACTACATCATCATTCGCAACTATTATGCATCCACTTCTGGACATAAGCCTCTTCAAAGCACGCCATTTCAGTTAAGATATAGAAATCACCTGTTCACTTACTAAATAAAATTTCCTACTAGGAGATGAGTTATTGCCAGACCGTCGAATAATAGGAAGTCGAATAACGGGAAAATTCACTTTATTACGCAATATGCGCATTCGGGGGTCATACAAGGGGGTATACGAGAATAATCCTACAACGTGTTTTTCTATAGTGCGAATTAAACCTACCGTGTTATAGGGGGATAACAGTTCCATTTTTAACAGGGCTATGTAATATATACACAAGCACTCCAAATCATCATTTAAAGCTTATATCAGTAGTGTTTTTAGCGTTATTAACAAAAAGGCCAAAAAATTGAGATGAAGTAGTGGTTAATAGAAGCGTATTGTAAAACTAATGTTAGACTTACTTGGATAACCTCGATACGACGAAGCAGAGACAATTGGGTTCGATCTATTCGCCATCGGCATCGAAGGCATGGACTGAGGCGGTGTCGCATAGAACATGGGTATGACACCTGAAATATTAATGATATATGACTAGCTGGCTACTCCAATGGCAACCGCAGATATCCATGGCTGTGTAGCTGGCGACGTCGTTATGGCGTCTCAGTGTGTCGAACGGAATAAAAAGTATCTTATGTCCGTCTCCTGGCTCTAAGCTACCTCCCTACCAATTTTCAGCCAAATCTATTATGCCGTTCTTGAGTTATAAGTGGTGTAACTAACACAACTATCTTTTATATATATAGATATATAAAAATATACATAGGACTACATGCCATACGGAAGTCTATTCCAAAGGTAGACTTACTTAATGCCTGTGTTATGGGTAACAGACGCCTGTTATACACAAATATTATATGTTATATATACAATTCTCGTGTCATAATGTTACTTACCATACTCCTCCAAAACGGCTTGACCGATTTTCATGAAATTTTTATGCATATTTAGTAGACTTAAGAATCGGCTGTTATCTATTTTTCATACCCCTAAATGATAAGATGATATGATCACAATAAAATTTAATATATTCGTTGTCGAGCGTACAAGCTTGTAGATGGGGTACCGTTTAATCAGAAAAAGGTTGTGTTCTGTTGAGATAAAAAATAACGGGAGCTGATGACAATTTTTGTAAACCTATTCCGAGGATAAATAGTGTATTCGGTCTAAGACATTTTAAGAAGTTTAGGCAAGAGACAAGTTGTAAAATTTGGACATCGAGTACTAAAACTTGGACGTGAGAACGTTTTCAATCAAATCTGTTGTCTTCACTTCTATACTGGCAATTCGTGTGTTGTAAATTTGTAACATTACTTAAAGTACGCGGTCCATAATGTTTGGAAATTGGAACGGCAAAGTGGATTAGTATGCTCCTTTGTACTTCAACTTGCGAAATTATTTGCAATACGCACATCAGCCTTGGCGATCGACCTCGCCAATATTATACAACTATTGATAATTGTATGTACTTCTTCTACCTAATACTTGTCATCCATATTATTTAAACAAAAGCGCTTGTAAAATGATGTCCAAAAGTCCACAGCCGTGCGATTTTGTACGAATTGCTTGCTCCGCTCAATTTCTATGAGAAATTAGTTGCCATCTCTGATGTTTCCAAAAAATAAAAGTATCAAAAGACATTAGTCTGGTAATAAAATTGTATGATCCAGAGATATAACTTTCTACGCAGGAAAAATTTGCCCTTTATCTTTTTCTAACGCTTCGAGAAATGTTACATTTGTTTTTAGGTTTATAATATTTTCCATACTATTGTTCTAGAGAAAGGATTTGATTATTTGTTTACGTTGAACAGTCTCTGACACTACTGGACCGATTTTGAAGATCTTTTCGATATTACAATCCTACATTATCCCCGATGAACATAGACGATAAAATATTTTCCAAAAAGTTAGGGATTCGCATGAAAACTTCGGCAACGTATGAAGCCGAAGCGGGCCGCTAATGTTACATAACGAGATAAGTGCTTAAATAATTTTAATATACAGCCTTGGAAGATAACCAATTCAATGTAAATTGTACTAACAAAATGGCTCCACCTCATGACGTTAATTGCATTAACTCTAATAACTGAATAATTGGATTAAATCTTTTGGAACATGGAATATAAGTTATTATATTTATCTATACCAAAGCACAGCACTACACTGACTTTCCGATGTGTGTGTCAACGCACGTTTCGCTACTACACCGAAGCATCATCAGGGTGACCCTGCCTTCCGCTCTGTGGGTCGTGGATTCGATTCCCGCCCCGAGTCTGGATGTATTATCTATATGCATGAATTTATATATATCTACAAAAAAAATAATAAATATAACACAGGCATTTAGGTTTACAGGTGTCCATTTCTTATATAGTCCTATTTATTTAAGTCACTGTCCTTATTTAAAAAGAATATTGATTACAGAACTTATTAAGAAATAATAAGTATATAGAAATGTGTATATACATTTAAGATATTTACACATAAAATAAGTGTTTTTATATTCTAATTATTTATATTATGTGGTCATAAAATGGGTTTCGAGACAACTCATCGATTTTTGATCACATTGGGTCATGTTTAAATACTAGACCATTTTATTTTTTTGCCCTTTATTAGGTTTACATTTATCAAGATTTGTCTATTTCAAGAATGGTTAATACAGGTAAGTTCTGTGATAATTTCAATATTTGCTAAAATGAATACTGTGTGTGTATATATGTGATGTAATTAAAAGCTATCAGCAGTGAATCATTTCAAACTTTATAAATAAAAGAAACTGTGCAAGTGCCAGTCAGAATCGCGCATTAAGGTTTCCGTACCATCATGTACAGATTTTTTCCTAGAAGTATAGGAAAAAACTATTAGTTCAAGATATAGCTTCTTGCCAAATTTCATACTTCTTGGTCCAGAGGTAGTAGCCTATAGGTTTTGGTTCTCTTTGGAAATGTATAGGTAATGTAACATAAACGGCTACATCTTTTGATTGTGTACACTTGAGAAAGTTGATTTTTACATAGCTTCAAGGGACTGCAGACCTCAGAATTTGGTAATCATTTCTGTTATATAGCTCTATGCGTTCCTGAGAAAAAGTATCTTGACAGACAGACAGACGGACAACAATGTAATCCTATAAGGGTATATCCTTTTTTTGGAACGAAAGCCTAAAAATATTTCTTGTCATAAATTTATTAAAAGAAAATTTTGTAATTATGGCACAAATGCTTGTGCGCTATAATTTTTGAATCTTTTTTTTAAACCATTCTTATTTATATACTTCTTATTTACTCTCATTCTAGTTAATCATTTTTAATATTTTATTTAAAGTAGTACTCCATTTATCCAAAAAATATCTTTATTTATATCTTATTTAGCTAAAGACTAAGTAGCGTATGTTATTCCTTGTAAAATCCGTTCTAATCCTTAAAACTACCAGTGAAAGTCCGTCCAAATCGGTCCAGCCGTTTCGAAGATTACCCGAAACAAGTAGACAGATCAACAAAAATGTTTTAACTTGCGTTTTTGCTACAGGTATGATAATAATGTCCCTTTCAAACAGATCCTTCAATTTTATTTATATTTATAGATTACTTACCCTGATTGATATGTTGAGGAAAAGGAAAGTTAAGGCTAAACTGCTAGGTTCATAAACTTGAAATTTCAGCAGTTGAGTCCTTTTGTAACATCAGGTGGCGGCAAAAAACGTCACGTGGAAGTAATGCTGTCATGTCAAGTGGCGGCAATGCTATCACGTCACGTGGAAGTAATGCTGCCACGTCAAGTGGCGGCAATGCTGTCACGTCACGTGGAAGTAATGCTGACATGTCAAGTGGCGGCAATGCTGTCACGTCAATTATTGTTGTCGGGTTTCGTTCGGTTCGTCAGAATTCACGGTGGCCTAAATCCTCCTTTAAATGCCGGCAACGCCTTTGAAAGCCTCACAGTGGCGCAGGTGTCCGTGGGCATCGGTAGTCACTTAGATGAACGACGTGCACATTTGCCCTTTGTCCTATTAAAAAAAAACCAGAAGACTAGACCAGAAGAGAGGTTTTATTACTGTAGTGGTAAAAAATCTTTAAATCTAAAATTTTTCCTCTATTATCATTTATGTTAATAATCTTCTTTCAAACATATAATTCGTCTGAAATTGGTATACTCTTAGTTAGTCACTAAGATATATCTTATTAATGTATGTAATGTATATGGTATCATTTTTACGAAATTTTTGTGTGCATCTAGAACAATTGGACTTGTAAATGATTAGATTCTTTAATTTTTTCTCAACGTTCTGAAGGACTAGCTTCATTATTGATTTATGTATGTTTATTTTTCACAGTGCCTAATATATCGCTATGAGTTAAGAGTATTTTATTGTTTTTAAATATTGCTTGGGCAGGGGAAGTGTCACTGGTGCAGAGGCGAGTGTTCCGATGCGTGCTACTTTGTATCCACGGATGGCTAGTAAAATTGTTTCTGTTTATCTAACTTCTTAATTTTATATCTTTATAGGTAACTGTAAAGTTTGCCCGAGCAGAAACCGAGGTGGCTAAGAAGGCGCGCGAGAAATCATATGAATCAATATCAAAGAACATAGCAGATGAACCGTGGCATGATGCTTTATGGAAACAATCGAATACTGGACACGCTGACGTAAGTATCAGTACAATGAATCAAGCCAAACACTTTTATAGGGCAGGGGTGGGCAACCTGCGGCTCGCGAACCACATGCGGCTTTTTGGATGTGAGGCTAAAGATCTTTAGTTTTTAGAGTTTAGGTCATTTAATAGTACATTATAGTATCTAGTTTGTTTTAAAAAAACATTTATATTTATATATATGAATAAATAGGTATTTTTCTTATGAATAAATGGATTAGTTCTTTATCGACTAAACCAGGCCCAGAATGAAACTCAGCTGATCACTATAGATCTTGGCTTTGTGGTGTCACTCAGTTGATGTGCCCTGCGTTCTGGGCCGCAACATTATAATTGGAGAAAACTAATAATAAATAAATAACAAAATATTTACCATCGAATCGATAAGACGAAGTTCTTTTTTTCAAAAAAATATTATGTGAGTACTATTTATTGTTAGCATATAAAAAAAATTGTGGCTCTTTAAAAACTTTGAATAATTTGTCAATCGTCATTTTTGACTCTTCCGATTCAAAAGGTTGCTCACCCCTGTTATAGAGTTTCAATCGTAAAGCTTTCTTAAAATTCCTGCAGGGGTGAATCCTTTGCCCGGTACTTTTAATTTTCTTTATTTTATGTATTTAAGTAAATTTATTTATATTTTTCTTTAGCTGTATATATATATTTATTATGTATCCGGGCGTGAGAGTTAATTAATAATAATAATAATATAATATATATATTTATTGTTATACAGGTAACAGTATTATAGAGTAGAATATTACAGAACTTATATTTTACACTTTTCTGTTAACATAACATTTGATATCTATACACAAAAATACAATTGAACTGTCTGTTTGTAACGTCAACATTAAATTCTGTTTGTCTGTACGCTTATAACGGTTAATTTCCGAAACGGCTCTATCAATTTTGGCGGGATATTCACTGGTTGGTAGCTGATGTTACATGGATGGCACATAGGCTAGTTTAATAAAAAAATAATAATTAGGTTTCACATAAAAATAAAACCCTGGAAATTCACGCATTGAAGTCGCCAGTTACAGCTATTCAATATTAATATTAAATCTTTATTGGAAACAGAGTTACATCACAAATTCAAAGTTACGTCTATATTTGATAGGAGATACAAAAAATATTTGTACAGTTAGGTGGTTCACGTGTCCTTAAACTAGGTAATTAATCGTATCTTAAAATCTTACCAAACTATGCGATCCATCCATAAATACCATATTCTCGGATTTTCCAACACCATCAGAAACAGGCGGTGCAGAAAACTGATCGTATATTCTTTGTTCATTATCTCCTTCTTCCACGAGGTCGTCTATTTTACCAAATTGTGCAAAGTTACGCACCGATTGCCTCGCTACCTCACCGGTGCGGTAGAGACGATATGAGCTGTTGTGAGATTGGCCTGAAAATAAATACATACAGTAATTAAAACTAGAGATCACCGGCTGGTCGAAATTCGCCCACAAATCTTTATATTTTCGTACTATAATCATCCTTATTTAAAAGTATATACATATTGTAATTCTTTGTACAGTTGACCAAGAAATTGGTTTGCCACGCTAAGATCGAATGTCGTTTGAATGTCAATTAGTTAAAAGGCTCTTTTTTGCTTGTCATACATTACGTTAAATTGTAACAACAACCTTTAGCAAATTTTTTTTTCCAAATAGGTAAAGCACTTTTTTGGTCGATTATACAACGACATTGACATTTTTGTCAATTATTAATACATTCAGTCGTGATGAACACACTTTGACATAATTTTATAGTCAAATGTATACATGCGTGTGTAAATCGTTTTGCATTGGTGTGCGTGAGGTTTTATTTCAATAATGTAATGTTTTTTAATGCTTATTTAATTAAAATACAAATACTCGCCCATCTTCTATTTAAACTATAATTGTATCAAATTTCCTACTCCTCCGTCCACGCAAATTTTCTAAAATGCTATCAAAAGTGTTGGCTTCACATACAATGTAAAAAAAATTCTATCTCACATTTTAAAATTGTAGTATAATAAATAAATATATAGGACTATATGACACACGGACGTCTGTTCCTAAGGTAGACAACTTAATACCTGTGTTATAGGAGACACTTAAAATAATGGGTTCCGATTAATTTCACTGGGTTATATTAGTCGTGAGGTTGTAGGGATTCCGGGGATGACGACAGATGGCAGTCGGTCATCTTAACTCGCCCCACAGTCACATCTTACGCAATTTAAACGGACCTTGGTTCTAGACCGGGATAACGGTACGTAAGAGGTATATAGGCGCACCTTATTAATGTAAAAACCTAATAATTGAAATATACAAAAAAAAAGAATACCGCTTAAAAAGAATCACTTAGCTTTAAAAAAAACACTAATAAGCAAAAAATAATTAGTATATTGTTATGCAGAAGCCAGATATAGCTTCATTTGAATGATCATTTCAATGATCATATAGTGTGGCCGGGGACATTGTGTAACTGTGAGTTGTAAACTGTAAGTTTTGTAATATTTTCTGAACTTCAATGTTCGCTATGTCTGTTTCCGGTATTACGATTAATTAGCAGACATCTACTCATGTGTTGAAGACGGTACCATCAACATTGGTTTAGAGGGGAACCTTTTTGGCTTGGTACCGACTTCAAGACATGAGTAGGTGTCTACTAAATAATCGTCAGAAAGAACTAAAAGAACCTTCTCCTATATTGAAGTCGTTTAAAAATAACCACTTTTAACTACAATAATAAACATAATAGGCATATGCTTCTGGAAGGACTTTGTTAGATACTATACTATTAAACAAATTAACTACTACTGTTATTATTTCTAATAATGATTGTAATAATTTGTCACGCGACGTTATCCTTGAACTTGACTTATAACAGATATGACGTAACGAATTCATAATTTTAACAGTTTTTACCATTGCTTTTATTCAATTGCATATCTACCTACTTTGTCACTATTTTAATTATAAAATACAGTATGGCTGCATTTGTTATGACTAAATCTATGTTTTCCGTTTTTGCGGGTCGAATTTAACATACAATAACATAATTAAGCGAATACGAATGTTAAAAGTGTTAATTATACCTTATAGGTGTTTAGTCCAAAATTTTTCCAGAACGAAATAGTCCAACCCGGACGCCTGAATTGCCTTCCTTCTTTTTTTGGAAAAAAACTATGGCAGGAATATTTAATATGTGTACCTCAATAGCTTGTAGGATGTCGAGTGGAAAGATTCACCAGAAAATTAGATGGCGCTGTGCAAGCAGGTTTGTGGCTGCGGTACAAACGCTGTCACGCAACATACAAAATCTAACTCACGCTAGCAAAGTTTCTACGTACGATCGGTATAATATTCATACACCTACCAAATATATACACTACCCAATATATACACCTTCAGACGAGCAACTGTTGGCGAGACGCGGCCACCCCGGACAACTTTAACTAGCCAAAACTGGAGATCTTCCTTTGAGACGATCGAGCATATCGACCAACGCTCCCGTTATTCTTCTACCGCCAAACACCTTTCACCTATCGGTGCCCTTCGAGAAGCTCAACGGACTGAAATCCGCAAGGTACGGTTCAAATCCCGACGCCGTCTGGGTATTTTTGACTGACACAAGCTCTTACAAATTCCTGAGTCACATAATATTATTGCAGTTCCCGATCAGATCCCGTTTCGTTCACATTCCTGTCCCATACCCGTTCCCTTTCCCAATTTTCGAAAATTACACGTAACAAACAGACAGAGGTTTTCAAGTACACAAAACTTGTCCTAACAATAACGAACAAAAAAATATCAATGGTGGTACAGTCGGTCAAAAGTTATGCGCGTACATATATTTCGGAAACTCATTTTAATTTATACAGATAACATTATCCGAAGCATCTGCTTTAAGCTTGTTCTTATTTTTCTGTGGTTTTAAACGACATCAATTTTTTTAACCTCCCCTTTGACGATATTGGCAGCGTGCATTCTGTCAATGTTATGTCAAACGCCATGAGGTTAAAAAAGTTTAAATTGTCAAAAGCGGTATGGACATTAGAAATAATTTAATATGGTCGATAAGTATTCTTAAATTTGATAATTTTCCGTGCAGAGTTCCTAATGTTTTTCTTTAATAAGAACCTTTTCCTGACAATAATAAACACAACAAAAAAAGAATTAGCGAAATCGGTCCGGTCTAGCCGTTCAGGCGTGGTGCCGTGACCATGGGAAATGGGGATTTCTTAATATATACAGATTAATACGTGAAACAAAAACTGTCGGTACCAGTACGGTAAAATTAATATCTATAAGATATATAATATATGTATAACAGAAATTAATAGCTATAATAAAGTATATAGTACGCAAATCTAAAATTAATGGCCGAATTCTGACCACCAGGCGGTCTTTAGATTTTTTTGGTATATTTTTTTGGTATGTTATTTCTATATAACGCAAAAGTCTTTATAAGCGTCTATACCATTTATTTGTTAATTCCAACACATAAAAAGTCAAATGTTTTCGCTTTTTTTTTTGAGTTAAGATAAAGGAGGTCAGAAACTAGTGTAAATTAGCCAAAAGCAATTCGGTACCGAGATTTAGGGTCGCATATAAAACTGTGGGCGCCTCGTAATTGTATTGCGGGTTTTGATAACCTTCGGGGGTTATCAGAGGCGTAGTTGGCAGACGACAACAAGTAAGGTAACCGAGTACACAACGCGTACGTACAAAAAATTGAGATAGGATTTGGAGTCTAAGAATATTATTTTTACAATTACAAAAAAAATTGTAACCATGCCCTCTTAACAGTTTTGTACTGTCTGAAAATTCTCAAAGAAAAAATGCAAAAAATCGAGCACAGCGTTGTCTTTGGCCCCATTGTAATTTTCTCGAATTATTGAATTTTAAGATTTATCTATTGTTTAAATAGCTTCTGAAGAGGGCGAGTAGTACAAAAAAACCATGCACTCTTAATAGCTTTGTACTGCCTGAATAGTGTTGCATTGTCTAAAAATTCTCAAAGAAAAAATGCAAATACCCGAGCACAGACTTGTCTATGGCTCCATTGAAATTTTCTCGAATTAATGAATTTTAAAATTTATCTATGACTTAAATAGCTTCTGAAGACGGCAAGTATAAGGCTGATAATGTTGTAAAGCTTTATATTATTTGTGTAGATTTTCTTTTTCGCTTCGTCATGTCCGTGTGGTCACTTAAGGGAACCACACCTGAAATTCAGCGCTGTCGTATAACACATACGATGGGTTCCTATGCTGAGGCTGCGACCATTTCATTTTACTGGTCGATGTATTTCTTTATTTAGTTTCTTATATATAGTTTCTTTTTTATTTTAGTTAAGATTATAGTCCAACACAGTATTTATTCTCATAAGCGAATTTAGTAATTAGGTTAAGTGAATTGAATAAATGGTCTTATTATTAATCAGAAATCATTAAAAATATGTATTTATCTGTTATAATGAGATACATAAAGCTTAACAAAGGTGTTTATTTTTATATTGCGAGCGAGATTAATAGGGGCTAACAAAAAAAAGGTAACTGACAATACAAAAATCCGCCATGATAGTTAAAACATCTAACAGAGCGTATGCCGTTACTGTTTATTATAAGTGCGTTCCAATAAGTGATTGCGGCATTTCAAAGCGCTCATTCAGATATTCGAAACTAGAACACTGCGATCGCTACGGTCGAAATGACGCTTAGTGGAACGTACCGTTAACAACTTCGAGTGTTTTGGACTCAATTTTAATCCTTAAATTTATAACGATTTTTCTTTGCTATACAAACGTTAATTACTGCAGAACTTGAGAACATTATAAACCTATTTTTCAAAATTGTCGTCATACCTATTGTTGTCGAGTTTCGCTTGGTTTGTTAAGAGATACTGATGGCCTAAAGGCAATGCATATTATACGAGTCCACGGGTGGTAAATAAAGTTAATACGCGTTTAGCACTATTGAGTTAGTTACTTAATGTGGATGTTGTTGTGAACGATCAATGCTTTGTTTTATTCCCAGTTACCACTGTTTGGGTGGGTGCAAATCATGAGCTCGCGTTCATCTTTATAATTGTTATTGACATGACTGTTCACTAAATACATAAATCATGTTTGTACGGGTATTGTTACACAGAAAACTCACGTTCACAAAAGTATTATGGTCACAACGTGGTAACCGCGTAAATAAACTTATTTAAGCTACCCTCAAAACATTCAGTTTGATTACTTCCTAAGGTTATTATGGACATAATATGTACATTTGATTACATAGGTAGGCCAACGGAAATACATAATGATGGTGATCTATTTCACGCCTCATAACGCAAAGCGTTATATCTCTACTCTCCCATAACGAAAATCGAGCGATTTTGCAAACTAAAAATCACTCTATTCTTCTGGTATGGCACTTGTTGGTTAATATAAATACACATATATTAAGATGAAAGTCGCGATTTAACTTTTGATAACCTTTTTGGAAGTAATGTAGTGATAGAATCAGGCGTTACTTTGCGGAAATCCATGACATGCATGAGAAACTCAACTACTTTGCTTTTATCCGCGAATGAATACGAGGGAAAATCGGTGTAATGCTGCAACCCAACCCAACAACTAATCACTTAACGAATAACCTTTGTAGAGTCTATCTCCTGATGATGCTTCGGTGTCGAAGCGAAACGTGCGTTGAGGCACATCGGAATAAAGCGTTTTTAGCATGTTCTATCAACATGGAAAATTTCAAGTCTGTACATCTAATAGTATGGAATTTCTAGGGAAGACCATCCTGCGGATGGACAGACAGACTTAGCGGAACTATAAAGGTTCCTCGTAGGATAACTGAACCCTAAAAAGGATTGTAAAAATAATATTAACATGTTAATTTATTTTATCACTAACTTCTAACTCATATAATTCTGGAGCGACGCTAAATAAACTCTCCACAAAGTCTTCATAGAATACGTTTCCATCTCCACGAACATTGGCATCACGTAACATTTCTCGAACCTCAGCTTCATTAAAAATATCCGCATATTTTGTTACTATAACTTCAATTTCTTCAATTTCCAAAAAAGTGCGATTTTCCGTATCAAATACCTGCGTATTAGTATTGTTCATTGTACATAACACCCAATTAATATATGCTTAAAATAACTAGTACTACTACACACGTACATGTATTTTAATTGCAGAATAATACAGCAACGCCCTTTGAAAAAAGTCCGGTTTTCTTGTAAGGCCCAGCACGAACATTCTCGATAGTTTTACTTACTTTTACGTTCGAAACTTAAATGAAGGTTCATGCTTCCATTTTACACGACTTACATGGGCCGTAACGTTGAAGATTTGATACGTGCGAGTTCTGATTTAATTTGTGCTTGCAATATTTAGCAATTAAGTTGTGTAAAACGGTAGCATTGAAGTTTTATTTGAGGTTCGGTTTCAAAAAAGTACGTAAAACTTTCGAGAATGTTTGTGATCCACTGTGACCACATGTGACACCAATTGGAAGTATTTTTTTAGACATAAAATACAGACTTAGACATAAAATACCTGCAACAATCTATTCTAGTATACCTTAAAAGCCAATTTTAATTCATGTTTTAAGTCAGGCATAAGAACCCATTTATCCAATAAATAAATAAACTGTTCCTTAGTTAACATTCTTGTAATTCCTGCTTTTAATTTTTCCGCTTCGGTCATAATTTCTGAATATGATGGATAATGAAAATGCCTTTTGTGAAACCTAAAAAAAGTATAAGAGTTATATACTAATGCGCTATACTCAGAGTCTCGTTGGCGGACCGTATTCGCATTGAATGTCAAAAAACGGGAGGTTCTCCGGGCTTGCAAAGAGAGGGCCCAGCACGAACAGTCTCGATAGTTTTACTTACTTTTACGATCGAAATGTAACGTTAAAAAGTTTAAGGTTCGTTCTCCCATTTTACACAACTTACATGGCCGGAACGCCGAAGATTCGATACTTTCAAGTTCTGATTTCATTAATGCTAGCTATAAATAGCAACTGAGTTGTGTAAAACGGTAGCATTAGTATTCCACTTGACGTAGTGGTTCGAATGTAAAAGTAAGTAAAACTATTGGGAATGTTCGTGCAAGGCCATTTGAAGTGGCAGTGGGCTGCAGGACATATCTGCCACATGATAAGGAGGAGGAGGAGCAAGAGCGTTTTCTGCAGTGGAGACCGCGTATCGGCAAACGTAGCATGGGAACCGTGCGCCACACAGAAGGGCTTAGGAATTTTAGTTTACTACCTTTAATATCACTTTTTATTAGTTCTTTTTTTGTTGTCTTCATCTCGATACCACCCATGTAAGTTGTAGTAACTCCAAATTCCCAGCTTTGCAGTAGATCGTTACAAACAACTAAATTGTAATGCAAAAGTCTCTTTTTAATAAAATATTGTATACAATAATTTATTAAAAGAGATTTATTTCATGTTCCTTATTTCAGAGAAATTTAAAAAAAAGAAATAAAGGAAAAGTGGGAAGGTTACTTGAAATATATATCGTTCGTATGTCCTTTAGATTGACGTGCCATGATAAAATTATTATTTCATACAACATTCAACTCAGTGCCGGATTTACACACTTACCGCCAGTAGTCTATTCAAATTTTCAGAGCAATCGAAGGAGATATTTACAATTTGTCGGCTATTCGTAGATGGCAATATTGTAATAATATTGAAATTATTTTTAAAGTCATAATCACAAAACAATATCTTATTTGAGCGTTTAAAAATAAATCGTATGTGTTGGAATATCTTATGTCTTAAATATTGCTGATTTCTTTTCTATGTGTACGTATTTAAATAGTTATTTTTAAGATCCAAATTAGCCGCCCCCCTTAACATCTGCCGCTATAGACTGCGAACTTTTTAGCCTACCCTTAAATCCGCCACTATGGAAATGAGACAGAGGAAATTCCTTATATAAGACGGGCCAAAATTCGTGTAAGATAATGCGTATCGGGTCCGCTTGTTTAAGATGCAAAAATATGTTCTTATATTTTATATCCCGTTAAGGCAGGTTTCATAAAATAGCGTTGGAGTTGCCAGACTGTCACGACATCGTTCGTATTTCTTAATTAACTGTATTTAATTAACGCAACGCCGCGAGAACGAAGAGCCCTAGTTACACTACAACAAGGTGACAGTAATTACTAACTTTAAGCGTGGTTTATTCCATTAAACCTCTGAGGTAGGTAAATTCATATTATGATAATCTATACTCTATACTAATGTATAAAGCTGAAGAGTTTGTTTGTTTACTAGAACGCGCTAATCTCAACCCTAGCTGAGGCATTCCCTCGACAAGGCATAGGCCAAGGCATTCATGTTTTGTGGATCCAATTCTTCTCTTCAAAACGTTCTGGAGAGAAGAACTCAAACTCACCAGTAAAAATACAAAAATAGTTTTTTTTTTGTATAAATAGTAGGTCTAAAGGCCAGCAACGCATCTGCGAGTCCTGGTGATTCAGATGTCCATAGGCCTCGGTAATCATTTAGGTAAACCGATTGCCTGTGTGTCCTTTGTAACATGTAAAAAAAATATTTGACACATGGATGTCTGCTCTAAGGTAGACGACAAATATTGTTTCCTATAATTATATCAATACAGACATATATAGATAATACGCGATGGGATTCGAACCCACAACTCCGGAGCAAAAGGCAGGGTCACTGCCAACTGCGCCAACGGGACATTTAAAGTCAAGGGAAGTCAAATAAAGCCCATGTATTTAGCTGTGGTTTTCTGAAGATGAAAACCGCTTGTTTGCAGCAGATCATTGATATACAGAAGAAACAAAGTTGGAGATAGCACACAGCCTTGTGGGATACCAGCATTGACAGATTTGGGGCCCGAGCATGCACCGTCGACAACGACCTTGATACTACGATCTGTCAAAAAACTGGTGATCCAGTCGCACAACCCCCCTCTTTCACCTTGTGCGCGAGGCTCGACGTATCTAGAGGCATATAACGAATACATTGCAATCTATGCAAAGCAATATTTACAATTCAAAAATCCCGGCTCGAAGGACCATATTTAATCTCTGCACTATTTGAATACGTTTATATATTTATCACTTCGCCAACATGTTTATTGTATAGCGTTCTTAAGGAAACATCAATATATTAAACGTATAGATTACAATATTTTTTTAAACATCTTTATGTATGTCTAATATTTGCGTCTCTATACATAAAAATAATTCTTGCGTTCTGATTAGAATGGATACGACAATTGAACTATTGTCACGGTGTGGTCCCGGTCCCTACGGAATTTTGAATTGAACTGTTGAACCTCCTAAACAGCTTCCCTACCTCGAGCCTCGTTTATAATACATAGCTTGTTTTATATTCGCGAAGTAGAGTATGCAATCTTTTGTTAATAAACGCGTCGGGGTCTGGGTCTGAAGAATGCACGCTCGACTGAGCCGCTTTACGCTTCTTTTTTATACATTGATATACGCATGATTCATTTTTGGTATATGAATTTATATATATATCGGTGTTGTTATGTTTATTACATTCGATGCTTCCAATCCATATAATCGCTTTTTAACTCTCGGTGTTCGATTACTCATTTACCAAGTATGAATGTGAGGTTGTTATACACTGAACGACACGATTATAGGACGCTTCCAGTCTTGTGTTAGTTGTTTAGAAGAAAACATAACTATAGGGCAAAGCATGATGTATAAACACAGCCAAATATATACTCTGCCTCGTTAGATAATAGATGCCTATCTCGATTAGAGATTGAAGATTCAAAACCTTCAATAAAGGGGTTTTAATAGACCAATAGTGATGCTGATATGTGTGGCAATGCAATATTGATATATTATATATGATAATTTGTGATCAGCGATTGCTGGATCCGATTGTATGTTGAAAGTACGTCGAATAATTCATACACTTATTATGGGTTTAGTAAAATTTGTTTTTATTTTGACCTATCGTAAATGTGTGGAACAATCGACTGGCTTCTATTGACGGACTTATTGTCGTGGAATATTTTTATATGGAGCTCAATTGAATAGCTTTTAACCGCGTTATGTTAAAGATATTCTAAACGTTTATAATGACTTTATAACTTATTCTTAGAAAAATCACTCATTAGTCCAAACATATGCAGCGAAATTATCTTTAAATTGTTGTTTTGAGTCGATAATTAAGTATTTTGTTTCAATTAATTAAAACAGTATTTAGCTTCATGAACCTTAATTTACAGGTATATTGGTGAAATAAACCTGTTAATTAAGGTTTATGAAGCTAAACATTGTTTTAATTAATAATAATAATAACAAAGCCTCTTTTCTCAGTAACATATGAATAAATTGATATTAAATTAAGGTTGCATTTTTAAATTACAGTAATATTACCAATAAATTCTATTCTCACTCCTCCTATTACTTCATGTCTATCAATCCTTTGCTTTTTGAACCAATTTTGATATTATTTCGCTCACGTCTAGATTTCATGTAATTGGTGGTATGTGCTGTCAGGCTGCCAATGGACAGTTACACACGCATATATTAATTTACTCTATGGTACTCACTACTCAGTGACAGTGTCCAAGTCCAAGAATAAATATCACAACTGACAATGCTGCTTCTTGACTTGACAGCTTTTGTCATTCCAATTTCCATCAGAACTTCGTATTTTCAGCTATAATAGTTTCTGTGATTTTCCTGTGATGATTTTGCTTGTGTAATATTTGAAAACTAGGCGCTAAACATAACAATGGAAGCGTTTAACAAGTTCTATTCGTCGGTCAGTAATAGAGTGTCGCAATTATCAGGAGTTCTTCCTGGAAATCCAGTCACACGAGAATTTGAAGCAACTCAATACATCGCAAGCGCTGGCCCTGGTAAGGCTCGTTGTTTCATACACCGTAAGTTAAGAGCTGTCCGTTATGAGATATTAATATGATAACTATCCTCAGGTTTGTTATGGAAAGTGTACAAAGGATTCAAAAAGTCAACGAAACAAGAAGCTTCAATATTCGTATTCGAAAAAAAGCAATTAGACAGGTGGTTAAAAGCCGATAGAGATATAATGATAGATATATTAAAGCGTGGTATCGTGCAGCTCACGAAGTTGAGGCACCCACACATATTGACCGTTCAACATAGCTTAGAAGAAAGCAGAGAAAGCCTATCATTTGCCACAGAACCAATTTTTGCGAGCTTAGCAAATATTTTGGGCAACACGGAAAATATGCCACAACCAGTTCCAACACATTTTATGAACTATAAGTTATACGAAGTGGAAATCAAATATGGTCTAATGCAAATTGCTGAAGGATTAGCATTCTTGCATAATGATGTAAAACTTCTTCACCATAATATATGTCCAGAGTCAATTATAGTGAATCAACAGGGTGCATGGAAAATATTTGGCTTTGATTTTTGTACTATTAACCAAAGCGTGACAGGTTCGGCTCCATTTTGGCCGTTCACCGAATATTGTCAAGCTGTGCATGCTCTTACTCAACCAGCATTGGATTATTTGGCACCAGAGTATATTTTATCAGCCTCTCATTCACCTGCAAGCGATATATATTCCCTTGGCATGGTAATTTATGTGCTGCACAGTACCGGACATCAGACTTTAGGGCATATTGGCAACGATTACACAAAATTCAAAAGATTTATAAACGAAATACGTAACCTACCCCCATCCAGATTGTTGTGTGTTAATGAAGGCTTAAGGGAGTATGTGAAGTTAATGCTAAATGCTACACCTGAACTTCGTCCTGATCCACATCAGTTTTTAAAGGTAATTATTTATTATCATTTAGTGCATATTTTTTCCTACTGTGGAGCAAAGTTCTTCCTACCCCCTTTCCATATGGTTCTGTCCAAGGTTATGTGTTGCCAATTTTCATTATAATGATCCAAGTCATTCCTCCGTCTCATTTGTGGTCTGCTGCGAGGTTGTTTCCAATGTGGTAATAAAGTACACTTGGACAATTATAATATGAAAACATTTGTTACTACTCTAATTAATGTCATCTGCTTTTTAATAATGACCAATTTCTCAATTAGTAATATTAAAAATTAACATTTCTTTATTTCAATGTAAAATATTAAAGTCAACATTTTAAGGTCTGTTGATCATTTATTTAAAAAAAAACACTTTTGACAAGATAA